>CM037786.1:61291360-61341360 GCA_021229015.1 Solen grandis | reverse complement strand
GTAGTCTTAAACCATAGAATGTTGGTTTCGCAAACAAATATACACAAAAACAACTTTTCTAATGTTTTTAATTATCAACACTTTAATTCACTCAAGACATTACCGTATACACCGGCAGATTAGGCGCACTTTTTTTCCCCGATAATTCAAGTTTATAGAGGGGGTGCGCCCTATATGATGATATACAGCTTTTCGGGTTTCTTTTTTTCACCGAGAAGTGAAATTTACCAGTACACAATCTCAGAAAATGGATATACTGATTAGCCCGGTGATGTACGGATAGCTTTTAGTCTGTCAAAATGTACGACGGCACAAATTTCAAAACAAGATTTCGCCGCATACGTGGTATGATAAGTGATTTTTTTTTTTCAAATAAGTTACCCTGAAAGTTAGGATGCGCCTTATACGTAGCTGCGCCTAATCTGACCGTGTGTACGGTATGTATTTTCATGCATACCAGCACCCAAGGAAATAATAAGGTCACCTACAGTGTCTGTTAACCCTTTTCCTCATATAGACTCATTTTGACACAATTAGGCAGTCAGAGCAGACCAAGGTCAGAGAGCTCCTTCCAAGAGCTGTCTGATCAGGGTATTCTCTTTTGCTCATACAACATTGTAGTTCAGATTCGAGACAGTCTGCATGGCAAAGACAAATTCATTGTTTCATACATGTACCAATTAAATTTCAGTAAATGAATATTCATAAAGTATGAATTTGTAAATGAATATTCATGAGGTGAAGGGTTAAATTAAGAAAATGGATGCATGTAGAAATCAACGATAGAGCACTAAGAACTTGGATTCCTGGCTGCAACATACACAATTCATGTTAAGTCAGACTATTATATATCCATTGCTTGCACAATATTTAAGGAGAGGCTGTCCCAATGTCAGGATAATATGACTGGGTACAGTAGCATGCCACATGTCTGTGGTGTCATGCTCACTGCAGTGATGCAGTTCTGTAATTATCCGTCTCACAATGACTGAAATAATGTTGATTGGACATTCAGTCTTCAAATCATTGAGATTAGATGCAGTTAGAAGAAATAGTTCCCCAATCATGATAGCAGTGAAATGTCAAAAACTTGAGTGACATGAGAGGTTTAATTCACTGAGAATTGACCATTTTGGTATCACCAGTTTTACTTTTGCTCTCACATCTACATACACACAGAACAGACATACACACTATCACTTTCTGACATCCAGTTGCACATGTAGAATAGAAATACCTGAAGTGTAGCTAATATTGTTGTATTGAACCCTTTATCTCATTTTGATGATTTAGTAAACAGAGCAGACCTAATTCTAACAGCTCTTTCCAAGAGCTCTCTGTTCTGGATCTCCTCTGTTTGTTCATACATTATTGTAGCTCAGATGCTAAACAGTCTTTATGACTAAGAAAAGTCCAGTGTTTCTTAAACTGATTAAAGTTCATAAATTTGTACATGAATATTTGTGGGGAAAAGGGTTTAATTTCTAAAGCTGTTATTCAATAAGTTTGTTCATTAAAAGTACAGTTTATATTACTGCTGATAATTGTTTAGCTATTTGAAGAGAACAAAAGCTACACATATTCCGGTTTGTCTTTATTAAAATTTCATATTCATAAAATAAAAAAAAAAGTTGATTTTACACATATTTAGGGAACTTTGCCATTTTTTTTTAAAGATTGATTTGCTTGTAACATATTGATCAAATTCACGTACATCAATACTAAAATACAGAAATTAATACTGTCAAGAAGGTACTAAATTAGACATGTATCTTACCACATTATGAAGAGTGACCCTTACCTCATGTAAAAATGTCATATTTTAAGGATTGCAAAAAAAAAAGAAAAAAAAGACCCAGATCAGTTGATTTTTAAGCTTGCCTTATTGACACAATTAATTAACCTCTTCACTGCCTTCCCTTGATCATCGCTTGGGGTAACAAGTGCACACTGTTATAGACTTTTTCACTCCAAAATTAGATGTAAACCTACATAACTCTACAAGCACTCCCCAAACACCTAATCTACATGCTGGTGTAAAATCCACACATTGTTCAATGGGAAATAAACATTCAAATGAGATTTTCCCCCAGTCACTGTCTGGTTTAGATTAAATTAGCAAATTTATACTGGGTATGGCTGATCCTCTGGTGAAATGGTCTATACATTATAACAATATGTAAATACACAATGTCATATAAGACTACAAAACAAATACCTGGTAATAAAATACAAATTGGGGATCTAATTTTGGTCTTCAGTGTTGTATTGGATTTCACATTATAATGGAGAGTGTTAAAATGGATCTACTCTCTGTCCAGGTTATATGGTTATTTATCAATTTGCCGACCCAAATCTCTGAAAAAAAATCCTTATCCTTTCTTTGCATGCCCTTTTTTTCAGTTCTTTTTTAACTTTCATTGAAGTAATACATGTAAATGTAATATTTGTTTTTATTTTCAGTCAATATACTTTTCTAATAGGTGTAGGCATTTTAAATATCATTACAATTATATAACAATCAATTAGTATGGTGTAGTGTACAATTGTAATATCTTGCGGTAGGTCGGTGGTTCTACCTGGATGCCTCCGCACATTCGGGGTCTTCCTCCACCTTTAATTAGCTGGACGTCGCTAAATGGCTGAAATACTGTGGAAGCGACGGTAAACTCAAATAATCTAGTCTACAATTGTAATAAAATATAAGTGATAATGATAAATATGAATAAGATAAAAACACCAATAGGCTGTGTGTTTTGCAAAACCAGCAATGTGTTTCTTGTCTACATCGGTTCTTTTGACATTTTCAGTGACTATGATCAGATTACAAGGTATACCTGCATGAGTGATATGTCTAATTTGCCAGCGACTGATTCATCACAACTCATTCCTCGTCATAATTATCGGTACAAGTACACTTGATTCAACCAGTCTAAGCATAAGCCTTTTATTTTCTCGTATATTAGATTATTTATACAGAAATATAGCAGGAATTCAATTAAATGCCATTCAGAAAATGTTAAGTATTTAAATCTGTATTTAATTTCAAGCTGAAAGCTATTTGTTTAATTAGAAATTTATAGGTCTGTTTCTGGATACTGTGATCTGGTTTAGTGAGTTTTTAAGCATTTTAAAGCTAATTTAATATAAAAATGAAAAGAAATTGTATATGGCAATTCCGAAAATTGAATCAACTTTAAATCAATCATTTTATTTTGGCCCAAGGTTCTACATTCAGGTTGTTGCATAATTATGTCAATGCTTTTTTGAAGAAAAAAAAAAAAGAAACATATATTTAAGGTGAAAGATAAGTTTTTATCATTGGAGCTGATGAAATTCATTATTGAATTTAATTTCATAAGAAAGTACGATTTGCATTTTATTATATTTAGGACAAAAGTAGGATTTTTTTCTTTTAATTATTGTTTTAAGAAGAAAAAAAAATGTAATTTTTGTTAGATAAATGATGAAAATTATAATAAAATGAAAAAATAAAAACAAAGATGACAGAACTCATGCTAGGTGTAAAAAGCTAGAATCTAACATGTATTATTTCATTGAAGCATCCTTCACCATTCATCTGATGAATGATATTTATTGCTTGTCTATATTCTATGCTGATGCTCACTGGATGTTCTCTCTGTCAGATTGGCTGCTCTTTAATATTTGCAGTTGAACTTTTGCCGTCTTTTAAACAGCAGTGTCTGTCCATGTACAAGTTTGTTTTTACTTTATTGTATCCACAGTTTCAATGATCTTGTCTTTGTGTCTTGTGACTTTGTCTACTGTCGAATGGTGTGGCACTATTTAAACGTTTACAGTAGCTTTATCCTCTGCAGTGTCATTCCGGTTCCAGTTCCGGTTCGTTGCACCGTGAAAGACTACTTCTCTTAAGTTTAAGCTTCCAGTTTTTCACAGCTTTGAATCCCACCCCTAGTGCAACAGATTGCTTATAATGTCATTCTCTTTTATAGTTAATTCTTATTCTGCCATTCACCAGGAATACAAATTAAGGTTCCACCATTCACCAGGAATACAAATTAAGGTACTGCCATTCACAAGGAATACAAATTAAGATTCCACCATTCACCAGGTATATAAATAAGGTACCATTCAGTATGCCACTGATTTCAATTTGATATTTATCAAACATAATTATTGAAGTTGTAATACAAGTTTTTTCATTCAATATTCATATTTCTGCAAAGAGTTGTCAGTCATTAAAATAGTCCTTAAATTAGACATAAATAATTCTGAAAATGAATCATATATCACAGAAGACAATGTTTGGTAGTATTTTAATCTTTGTTGTTTTAAGAATATTGCAATTATCCCATGATGAAATTGTTGTCTGTTAGAAGTTTTACTGTTACAACTTGTTTTGGCAAAATACTTCAATAGCACGATGTTGCATTCTTGTTTCTGTTGAAAATTAATGCAGTGTCTTGGATTTCAAGCATTGTATGTCCATAGATTTATCTGTTTGAATATGGGTTTCATTGAACATTCATGGATTTTAATGTGTTAATGTTTTCATTGTTATGTCTGTAGATTTCAGCATGTGTGTGGATTTCCTTGTATGTCCACAGATATCAAGCAGTTTATGTCAGTTAGTTTGGAGTTTTGATCATGGATTTCATGTCCATGTCTGGGATCCAGTGTATGTCTGTGGATTTCAGAATGTCTATGAATTTTCAATATGTCTATGAATTTCAATGTATGTCAGAAGATTTCATTTCATGTCTATGGATTTCAGTTTGTGCCTGTGGATTTTAGTATACTGATATGTTTATGCCTGTCTTAGTAATGTCCATTGATTTCAGCATTGTGCAGATTTCCTTGTATGCCCACAAATTTCAAGCTATCTATGTCTGTCTGTTGTCTGGCCAGCTAAGTTTTGAGTTCTAACAATTAATTCCAGCAAAACTTAACGAAAAAGAGTTTTTATAGTGTTTCTTAATATGTTAACAATGACTTTTTATCTTCTTGGTATTATGACCATGTTTTGGTTGTACCTTCTTGTTGAAACAAAGAACAAGGATTTTAATCAGGTTTTACTGTCATTATATTTTTTTTTATTAACTGCTCTTTTTATTTTAAAGCTTAATTTGCAATGTGACAACTTAACACATTTTTAGCAAGATAGCATGTTTTTATCAAATAATTCAAAGCATGTATATTCATAATCAAGAATGCATGTAAGCTGCATAGATTCACAGTAAATTTCCTTGCATTTCATTGCCTCTCTAACAGACTCTTTTTTTTTTTCAATATCTTTTGAAAATAATTTTCTTGATGATAACTGTATCAAGAAAAGGAAAAGAAGACACACATAAAGACAAAGGTAAACTGACAAGAAGTAATATTTAACAGTTTATTTTAATTTCTCCACCATCATTTATTGTATAAAATTTAATACATGACATCATAAAAACTCTCATTGCCATCTTCAAAGAAAGTATCCATGATTTTATATACAGTGAAACTTTGCATTAAGACCACCGTTAATTGGTTCCAACAATAACTGGTCTTAAAAGCTAGGTGGTCTTAATATTGAATTTTATCAATATAGCCAGAAAAGGACTTCAAACTGTTTGGTAATTCCAAAAATGATGGTCTTAATAGCAAGGTGGTCTTAATTCCGAGGTGGTCTTAATTCTGAGGTTTCCTGTAGTAAGGTATACCTTTATCATTTCTATCCAGTCAGTGTATACAAGCAGGTTAATGTTGACATAGTATATCCATGTAAATGCCACTTTATGGTATTTTAAATTTAGTTTATACCACATGGATGCCATGGTCCAATGTTAGCATTATATGGCAGAAGATCCAAAAGCTTCTGGGTTTGAACCCCGATATCATGATGTTCCCAGATGTTGAGTACTGGTCCAAGCCAGGAACCATTGAGATGGATAAGAAGTTTTAAGAATTTGTCTCTGAGTTTCCAAGTTGAAATGATATAAATAAATCATTACACATTAATATGCCCTATACATGTATTTGTATTATATGTATACACGCATGTATATTAAATACTTCATGATTTTACGTAACTGACTACAAATATGGAAATATTTATGAAACCAAATCTGCTATTTCCCAAGTTTTACCCTTTACCTTGTACCGACTGGCAACAGAGAAGACCTTTGTTTGCTCATACAATATAATATTGTAGCTCAGATTCTGTACAGTCAGCATGGCAAAAAGAAAACATCCAGATATTCATATGCTGTATTTTAAGTTCAGTAAATTAATATTTATTAAGTTATAAACTCATGAGGTAAAGGGTTGAATTTGCCATTTTAAGTTGGAAGAATTTCTTTTTTCAGTTTTAGTATGTTACACTGCTTTACAATAAAAATCCTTACCTTATACTTCTATATTTGCATAATATTACCATTCATATTTGAATTGACCGTTATGGTCTTGCTGACAGGGGCGTGCCTGGGGCTAAATTCGGGATACACAGACTTGCTAGAGGGGTCTGGGGGCATGCTCCCCCCTGAAAAAATTTTGGGGTTAGGCATCAATTTTTATTGCAGTTTTGGCACTTTTAGATTTTCTGGACGAAGTATACGCAACTGTGTATTTGCGTAAGCCTAGGCATGCGCCTGGCTGATACCTGTTTTACATATTTCTATACTTTTTTTTATCACAATTATATAACTTTGAATTTTATGTAATATAAATGCCAAGACAACAACACATTAAGAAATCCCTGCAAATTACTTTTTATTCAAGTATGGTTTTCTACAGTTGATTAATAATGTTTACATATCTGTCCATTTATTCAGTTTTATATGTACATCAATATGCCATATTTATTTGATTATGCACAATATTTTTTTTACTTAGATATTTTTATCTGCTAATTAGCATTAGGTTACAAGTTACGCAATGATTTGTGTCGCATACACCTCTTATTTGAATATCATGAATCCTCGACATTCAGCAAGAACAAAATGTTAATGTCATATATCTGTCAGAAATTTCAAAATCATTTTGCCACATTTTTTCCTGTATTATGCACTCTGCACAGCTATATACATTTGTGTAATGTTATATTTGCATAGCTATGACATATGTGTTATATGTTATATTTACACATGCAGCAGCAATATTATTATGTGTAATTTTATACATACACGGCTATATTTGTGATATGTTATATTTACACAGCTATGAAGGATACTGCATGCTTGAACAAGTAGATTTATCAGGGTAACTTCTACCTTCAGGTTTTATGGGACCAACACAAAACTGTTGCTATAGAAACATACCATTCTTTAGTATTATTTATTTCATGATGGTTAGGTTTTTGCAATATTTTCTAGTCTCCAGTTGACTGCAATACTGTCAGTTGGACATTAAATCCAATAAACAAACAATATTTTGTCCAGTAGTCAGTTTATCTGAGGTTATAAACACATGCTTGTTACACCTTCAAAAGTAATTGCAGGTGCAATTGTGCTATATTCATTTACTCTCACGAATGAACTCAAGAAATGCTGAATGAGCAAACGAAATAACCAAAAATCAGAAGCACTGGAGATATTCCTGTAGGTGGTTAATATACTCGTATCACAGCACCTGAAATTGACTCAGGATATGGGCAACATGTGATGCAATGAGAACTTTAACCAACTCATTCCTGTTTAATCACTAATCCATTGAAATCTTGTTTGTTGGAATATTAACGTGTATAAAATTCTGCCATGTGTAAATGCAAGGAATATGACAGGCAAGTTTCATTAAATTTGGCCCATTTGACGACATCCAACTGTACAAATGACTGTACAAATGACTGTACAAATGGTTCTTTTCAATACACTAAGCTAGCATGAAATGAATTAATACTACAAGCAGTTTTACAATCTTGGTTTTGCAGTAGTTTTGTGGTTGGGCCCAGATTTCAAACACATTAGCCTCACAAACTTGATAGCACGGTTTCTGTAGCTTTCACCTTCATGATCCAATATGTCCAAGATTGTGTGCACATCTGCAGCTTGCAAAGTGTATTTTTCATTAAAAAAAATACTGTGGATTTCTACACAATCCTGAACATTTATTTTTGCTTTTCTTAAATTGTCTCAAGTCTATATTTATTTTTATTCTCACTTATTTATTTATCAGCATTTGCATTGTAAAAAAAACTGACCATTTTAATCACATCTTTCTTCTTAATTTTCAACATATAGTATTCATATTATACTAGTTATTATAAATAGGTGTCCTTAAATTTATATGTCATTCATTCAGAAAGGTCATACAAATACATGTATAACAGTTTCAGTATCAAAGTTTATCATGAATAAAGATGCCATGCAAAGCCCAAAGAAATTAACCCTTTTACCTCCTGTAAATGACTCCTTTTGATGCATAATTTGGCAACCAAAGCAGACACCAATCAGAAAGCATCTTCCAGCAGGTGTCTGATCAAGTTCCCCTGTTTGCTTATATAATATTGTAGCTCAGATTCTACATACTCTGCATGGCAAAGAAGAAACCATTTTTGATTTATCATTTTAAGTTTGGTAAATTATTATTCATCAAGTTATTAACTTTGTTCATGAATATTCATGAGGTAATGATAATGCTTTATGTCCCAGGGTAGGACAGTGAAATCGTATTTCTTTTGAGAAGACTTTAATTTTGTCTATATCTAAACCTGTAAAGCAAACTTTTCATTAGAAAGTAAATAAAAGAACTGAAAACATTTCAAAATCACTATTTCTAATAATCTATTATCAACTATATTTTCTCTAACTAATTTTTTTTTCTGTTTTAGAATAGTCAATATTTTTTTGTTATTTATTTATATTTTTTTGATAAAAAAAAAATAATAAGTGAGTATCAGAACTTAGTTTTTGGTCATAGTGTGATTGATAATTATAGATATTTATGTATGTGGTGAATTTTACCTTAGAATCAGTACAACATGGAGTTTCAACTGTAGGTTGAAAATCAAATGGGCATGACTTACATTTTTTTTATTAGCTGTGTGGTTTGTTTTTTTCTACATTTTATTTTCTTTATTAAAAAATATATTTTTTTTTAAAATATGATTGAAATTATATATTTTTAATGTCTGAGCTTTTTCTTTCCAAAATATATTTATAAGATTACATAATTATGCAGCCCATTGTATTATTGCTTACAAAAAATTGAGGAACTATACCTCAAATTTCCAATGCCCTTAGCTTCCAAGTGCTGCTTTGCACATGTCTTGAAAAAAAAACTCTTACATTGATATAATATTTATTTTTTTGGAAATCCCAGTGTTTTGGTTTTTAGTGAGTCATCATTATGTTAGATGTGATTATTTTATGTGTTAGATTTCACTTGCCAAATTTACAACATCTTTTGGCTTTGGCTTGATAATGATATATTTTGCTTAGTGCTTTGAAGTGGCACTGTTTAAATAAATGTATACAGAATTTGCAATACCACTGAAGGTGAAAGCTATATAAGCAGAAGTGCCTGATTTGTTAGCCACATTAGGTTTATATAAAGTTATAATGCTATAAATTTCCATCTTAATAATTGTTAATCATTATTATATTCAAAAGCTAGATTTATTTGTTGGTTTTAATGGCAATGCATAATCTTATCTTTTTATCTCTTGTAAAAAAAAAAGTTATATTAACACACAATAAATGCTCATTAATGGAATCAGTACTTTTTAAATAATTGTTCAAAATATTACTATGACATTCATTGTTGAATTTCTCAATTTAAAAAGAATAAAAAGACTCTAGGGAATTTTTTTTTTTTAAAAAAAACAAAACACCAGGGGTGTGAATATATTTTACAGTATGTTTACACAAATTCAATTTCAACAAATTAATCAAAATGTATATCTTTTGTTAAATAGCAGATTTGGTTTCAAGTTAATAAAAGTATTTTTAATCATTATGTTATAAAGACATTTAGAAGAAAACATGTGTCTTTAGAAAGTTGTTTGTTTTCTTTAGAAAGCCTGACATTTTTTTATCTTGACAATTTTGTTGATGTGTCTTTATTGTTTCATAATGTAATTCATTAGTATATTCTATAACACAAGTTTTTAATTTTAGTACTTAATGCACGTGAACTTTAAAAAAAACATAGAAAAGGTCATCAGCACAGACTATATATGAAATAAAAGATTTACTAATGCTGTATTGTATTTCCAATTGTAGGGAATTTTACACCAAGGAGAAGCAGCGTGTTCAAGATCAGTTGAATCGAATGGACGAGGATCTGCGACTTACACGTGCGACCCTCCGTAAGGAGCTAGAATGGAAGGACCGCATGGACTCCAACTATAAACACTTGCTTACGGAGAAAAGGGAATTACTGACACAGTAAGCACTGCCCTATCTTCCTGTCTTGTATTGATATCATTCACAGGAGAAAGATTGATAGGTTTTGACTTGTAACATTTGAAAATATCCAGATAATGTGTTCAGTCAAGGAACTTGTCACATAGGTAAGGTACACTTAGTTTCAGGTCTGATATAGCCTCAGATTGGTGAACTTTAACCCTTTCCCTCATATTGACTCATTCTGACGCACTCAATAAGTACCACATAAAGCCTGATCTGCAGAAAACCACAGTTAAACCTTACCAAATTTAATTGTAAAATCCTCATTACCAGACCACTGAGGAGCAGCGAACAGTATAAAACCTGATCAGCCTGCGAGTTACTCGCAGGCTGATCTGGTTTTATGCTGTTCGCATAGGTCTTTTTATGGTATCCTCTATGAGGGAAAGGGTTAAATCTTTTTGATTAACTGTTTAATTGTAATATTAAAGAAAATCTTTAACTATATATGAGTATATTGTTAGTATATGACTATGAATGAAAATTATAATCATTTATAATTGTAATATTTCCTATATATGTTTTTTTTATTAATTCATATTCGTTTTGCATATCAATCTATTTTTCTAATGTATTTCAACCATCTGCAAAATATTACTGCTTTAAAATACTGAAATGGTATACATTTTTGTAATGTTTTTATGAAGTGTTTTATGGAACAATCTTTTAAGCAGCATGCCTTTGTCTGTTTAGACTATATATATAACTCAAAGGCAACACTTTTATTTAAAAATGGATTTTATTGAAATGCATTTTATTTAACTCATTGTTTTGCAATGACTTCATAAAGTAACCTGAGCAAAAAACTGGTGTTCATTCAATAGATGGCACCATTATATATACTGGTACAATTAGCTAACCTTTAACCAAGACATGTAATCCAGTGTACTCCCTCTTGCTTTTTGTGTTTTGTAAAGTTAAATCAAGGGCTTGATGCAAACTTATGATAACTACATGTAAATAAAGAAGCTGTTATGACATTTTTAGCTCAACTATTCGAAGAATATGAGAGCTATTGTAGTCACCCTGGCGTCGGCATTGGCGTTGCAGCTTTTGGTTAAAGTTTTGCGTGCAAGTTACTATCAACCTTATATCTCAATAACCATTTATGGTATTGACTTGAAAGTTTGTAAATATGTTCAGGGGCATCAGACAACCAAGGTAGATAACTCTTGACTGAATTTAATATGAATTATGGCCCCTTTTTAACTTAGAAATTTTGGTTAAAGTTTTGCATGCAATAGAAAATTTGGTTAAAATTTTGCGTGCAAGCTTCTATCTAGTTTGTATCTCAATAACCATTCATGGTATTGACTTGAAAGTTTATGAATATGTTTAGGGGCATCATACAACCAAGGTAGATAACTCTTGATGGAATATATTACAATTTATGGCCCCTTTTTAACTTAGAAATTTTGGTTAAAGTTTTGCATGCAAGATACTCTCATGCTTATATCTCAGTATCCAGGCATGGGATTGATTTGAAACATCTTTAATATGTTTAGGGGTATCATACTATAAAGGAAGATAACACTTGATGGAATGAATTAAAAATTATGACCCCCTTTTAACTTAGAATTTTGGTTAAAGTTTTGCATTCAAGCTACTATCATTGACTCGAAAGTTAAGGAGTGTCTTCAAGGGCATCAGAAAACAGGAGGATAACTTTTGGACTGATGTAAATTATGGCCCTTTTCTAACTTGGATTTTTGGTTTAAGTTTTGCATGCACAGTGTTATTGTGCTTATGTCTCATTAACTAGGCATGGGATTGATTTTAGACATCATAAATATATTAAGGGGTATCATTTTTGACTATTATTATGTACAGGGAATGTGAAGGGCAAGAATTTAAATAGATTTCATTTGATTTACCAACAAGCATTTTGAATAGTCGAGCGTGCTGTCCTCTGACAGCTCTTGTTGCATTAAGCCCTTGTGTTGTTGTCTTGATGTTTGTGTTCATAACCGGATGGTTTTATGATATTAACAGTTGCTATGTGGTTAACAATGTCATAAATGTTCTGAATTTATCATTTTGCATCAGGTGTTGTGCATCCTTTTTAAGTCTTATTCAGTATAACAGATAAGCAGTGTATTTGAGTATTTACCCAATTAATTTTGACAAAAAAGCAATAGCCTTCAGAATCAAGAGGAAACATAAAGCAATATTATTTTTTTGAAAAACTCAATTAAAATGTGGCAGTTTTATACAAAATATACAAAACACTTAACCCTTTCCCTCATAGAGGACACCATGAAAAGACCTATGCGAACAGCATAAAACCAGATCAGCCTGCGAGTAACTTGCAGGCTGATCAGGTTTTATGCTGTTCGCTGCTCCTCAGTGGTCTGGAAATGAGGATTTTGTAATTAAATTTGGTAAGGTTTAACTGTGGTTTTCTGCAGATCAGACTTTATGTGATACCTATTGAGGGCGTCAAAATGAGTATATATATGAGAGAAAGGGTTAATTCACATTTGTTTAATTGAACAAATCCCCATTCATATAAATACACATTTCATGAAAAAGATTATCTATATCTCTGCTTATTAGAATGAGGAGCCTCCGTGATTAAGTGATTATATTTGCTGACTTGGTCACTTCCTGTCTCACAGTTCTGCTCTTGCAAGGTCTTTCTAATTTTTAATGTGAGAAAGCCTTCCAGTTGATTCACTTCTACTTGGGTGCATTTGTGCACATGGCATTTTTCTCCATCTAACTAGCTGGATATTGTCATACAACTTAAATATTTCAACTCAAATACAACAAAAATATAATCTTTTATAAAAGAAATTAAAACACTGTGTTTTTGATGCACACATTTTAGCAAGCTTAACTTCATGTTCTCAAGATGCACAGCTCAAGGCACACAGCTTTCCTCAGCATATTCCACTTACTAAATATGCATTTACCTTGAGTTATTGCCCTTGGCTACAGTTATTACCCTTGACTATTTATTTGGATTTTGTGGCAAGGTGGCAAAGCAGGTGTATTTGTCATCCCCTTTTATGATAGGTGTAATTAGAACAACCATCCATCAACCTTTTCCCTAAAGACTGATTCCTTAACTTACTTGCCCATCCCAGTGTCTTTTACAGGCAACATTTTTAACCCCTTCCAGTTGATGCTTTAAAATTACACAAGTCCACCCAAAACTTTTAAACATATATATGAGCTTAACATGGCAAGAAAACACTTTATCAGCTTTTTTATAATTGTGTTTACTTTAGTATCTATAAGTGAAGGCAACAAAGCAAAGGCTATGTTCCTTTCCAGTTTTAGCTAAGTCTTTCCCATTCACATCACATTGTAACCACTCTGGTGTTGTCTTCGTTGGCATTGTCTTGATAAACTTTATCCTTGGCCATAATACCATCTGTTATTAAACATCTAAACTGTCTTTAATCAAACTTCACATACAAGTACTGTTCACTTTTACAAGGGATACATTCTCATCAAGGGCAATAACTCTTTTGTCCATTTTCGTATGTTATCTCCCCCTTTTAAAGGGGGAAAAAACACACAAAAAAAAACAAAAAAATTTTTAATTTTAAAACATAAGCTGCTGAAACTCATGTTTTTAATAAAAAGTGTTAATACTAAATTTTACATGAAGAAAAAGGTAAGCAGACAGCACACATGGCATTTGTTTAGTAGCATTTTCAGGGCTTGGTGCAAAATCATTGTAACTACATATAAATAAAAAAGCATTTACAATAGTTTTACATCAAGCCCTTGAATTTTGTCTGGAATGAAGTGTCACCAAATTGGTTCATAGGTTGCATGCTTAGAGAGGAACATTTTGGGTCATGCAGGTTAAAGTCAGACTGCGTTTAAAGACATAAGGAAAAATAAATGGCTGTCTCCCTCAATGTAAGGTATATTTGTGGCAAAATTATGAGCACAAATAATAAAAAGATGTTGGTTGCTTTCATGGTATCAAGGTCAACTTAAGTTTAACTGAAAAAAGAAACATGTTTTCTACTTTAAAACTTCAGTTAGGCAGATTGGATTGCATTTTAGAGCACTTTGTCACTATTACCCCATTCCACTCTTTGTTGAATATTATCCAAACCAAATAAAATCTATGCTAATTAAAAAAAAGTCTGAATTGCAAGGATTGCCATGTACTGCCCATTCAATACAGATTGAAAAATCAGTGTGATGTGTACCCAGTATTAATTGTGTGCCTTGTCATTGTGCTGTTCTTGTGCTAACCACTAACTGTTGATATGGTGTTGTGTCCTTTCTTCATTTCAGCCCTCCACATATATTACAGGTTGAACGAGCTGGAGGAAGACGCGAGAGAGAAGGCACGGAACGTTTCAATTCTTCAGGTGCGGACCAAATTTTTGGAAGAGGAGAATTCTCGACTACAGGATCGAATAGATTCTATCAGCCAACAAAAACATGGCCTCGATAAGTTGTTGAAAGAAAAGAAATTAGGAAAAGAAAGAGAGGTGAGTAACCGGAAACTGAGAAAGTTTTCTTCATGTTCTCAGTCATGCTAATTAACTACTGTCAGCATTTGAGATGGTAATATCTAGGATATGACTTGTGATTTTATTGCAACAGTAATTTAGATATGGGGCCCCATGGTTTTAGCCTGAGACATAATCTTAAATATACCACCAACGTTTATAGGTTTTTATGAAACACAGATATAGGCTTTCACATAACCAATACTTTGCACCTTGGATTGCCATGAAAACCTCTAAACTTTGAATCCCTTGTAGAGAAAGGGTTTTTTATGGCCTTTCCAGTTGCATACTACTAGTTTCATTGTACTGGTCTAACCCAGGAATTGTTGAGAGGGGTTAGTTTAAGTTGTAAGAACTCGTTTCCCCAATTTACATAAAAATTAAGAAAGTTAATGGCATTGCATAACAGCGGATCTGAACTGCATTTATAATGTAGAGGATTGTCTTTTTCTTATTTATTATGAAGAGAAGAGTATGTTATTTATTTTTTTATGTTCATTTTGTTGTTGAGTAGCTGCTTCTTATGTCAAATTTTTATTTCAAAGCGTGTTCCTTTCTGCAGGTGCCATAGAATTTGTCAACATCTGTAGGAGCTGTTGTAAGCTATCTCCCTCCTCCCCAAATTCCTATCTAGACCAATCTTAGCGTTATAACCTTAGACATACCTTTTACAGATATGTTCTGTTACAAAAATATACAAGATACTTTCTTTTTAATATAATATTTTGTAAATATCTCCTTGGATAACTGTGTATACAGATTCTTTCTTAAGTTACTAGACAAGTATTCATAGCCAATAATTATCCTCAGAAGCTTATTAATATATATTATATCAATATGATATGCTATTTATTATGCTCTACTGCTCAGTAATCATTACAGTATTGTATTTTTTCTGTGTTACACTTAGATTTAACGGTCAGAGTGCCCATCTCAGGGAATGGGAGGTTGTGGGTTCGATTGCCGGCTCCATCAAATACCAAAATTGTTATAAATAGCTCCCATGCTTGGGGCTCAGCATATAAGGGTAGTTCCAGGAAAGGTCAACCTGGTGTCAGGATAATGTGACAGGATGTGATATCATGGCCACATGTCTATGGCGTGATACTGCAGTGTGGCAGCACTATATCTATCTCAAGTAGACATCGTCTCCAAATGACTGAAATACTGTCATTTGGATGTTAAACTGAAAAAAGAAACAAACCAAGATTGAACAAGTATCATTCTTCACTTATTCTCAAGTTTAAGAATATTGGACAGTTACAATGTTGAAAGTCTTAAGACCAAATGCTTGTTTTAAGGATAGACCACCTGTGACTTATGCTGACATCATTCATCAGATGATCTATATTTCCCTGCATTTGTCCCATATTGTTTGTTTATGCCCATGGTACATGTTGCACAGATCAAACAATCATTGCATCCGTGATATTTAAGAATGGCAATTAACCATTAATTTTTAACCCTTTTATCTCATATAGACTGTTTTGACACTATGAAAAACAGAGCAGACCTACATCAGACAGCTTCTACTAGGAGCTGTCTAATCATGTGGGCTTTTTTTTTTTCAGTTTTCTTACACATAATTGTCACTCAGATTCTACACAATCTGCACAGAAGAAAAAATCCATTGTTTCATACACTATTTAAAGTTCCAGAAAATTAATATTCATTAAGAATTTGTACATTAATATTCATTGTTCATTGTGTTGATTTTGCTTCCATCAAGAAAGTGGTGAAGAGCATCATTCTGAATTCTTCATTATGTTCATTTACCATTTTAAAAAGGAGTTTGATACTAAAAAGCTATGGGGTTTTTTATTCCTTTTTTTATTTGTTCTGTTTTTTTTTCTTGCTTTCTTTTTTGTTTTTTTTAGGAGTGTGGGGGGGACTAAAGTTATTTAAAATGGTAGATAACTTAACCAAACCAATGTCTAATAATACAAGTTTACTTTTGTTAAAACACACAACACACCAATCCATATCATACCTAAATATTTTCAGTGGTCAATCATTATTTAGGTAAGGTAGAGTTATCCTCCCTTGTTATCTCTTGTAGATAGAGTTACTTCCCCTCAATTATATCATCTTAATTTTAATCAATTAATATTTTAAAGATTTACTCTTTTTAAATTTTTTGATTTTACCAGTAATTGAGAAATTTAATTGGTTTAATGCATTTTAACAGCTGGCTTAATACATTAGCAAGTAAATATTTAATTAGTTTTTTACCAAATTAATATTTAATCAGGACATTAAGAAAATTACGCAGATATTGATAGAAATTGTTTTGATGATTTTTTTTTTTTATTATTTATTTATTTTTTTTAATAATTTTAACCTCTGACAATATTTAGAAAAAAATATCATTGTTACAAAAAATATGATGCAATTTCATTAAGAATGATTCCATATTTGCTGATTGAGGTCCCCCATAGGAGAATTCAAAGAATGGGAAATTAAAAAAAAAAAAAAAAAAAAGGAAAAAAAAAAGGTAAATAGATTATGAATTAAATATCATGATTGTATTTGAATTCTCTTATGGTTATGGACAATCAATATAATTAAATTTTGTCATGTAACTAGACTGGGATCATCAGAATAACTGCAATACTGTTGTTGGGATGTTAAACTCAATTAAACTAATCCTGTTTACTGTGAGATCTCATGATATATCTGTCATTTCACTAATCTTCAATATCATTACTGTCTATATTATAACACACAATCCCTGTCATTAGTTCATTGTTTCATTTTGTACTAAAATGTCATACACTCATCAAACCATTTCAGGTAAAGGTTGCCATTTTTAGCCTGATTCATCTGTTTTTCAA
Source organism: Solen grandis (assembly GCA_021229015.1). Classification (NCBI taxonomy): domain Eukaryota; kingdom Metazoa; phylum Mollusca; class Bivalvia; order Adapedonta; family Solenidae; genus Solen; species Solen grandis. The sequence goes on along the minus strand of CM037786.1, from coordinate 61,323,675 downwards.
AGAAAAAAAGTCGAGATATTGTCATCACTCTAGTGTCGTCATCTGTCATCAAACTTCATATACTTGATCACTTTCAGAAAGACAACATTCTCATCAAGGGCCATAACTCTTATGTCCATCTTGACCTGATTTATCTCCATTTTTAAAAACAAACAAACTAACAGACGTACATTGGCATCTGCATGCAAAGCTCTTTTTGTGTAAATGAGTGATTTTCATGTTAACGCTTCCCAATGATTGTTGGAATAATACAGTGTTAAAGAAATTAATTTGTTTGTACTAAACATTTTTCAAGGTACTGAAATATTTCATTATATGCAATACATTCATTTCTTTTCATTCTTGGCCTTTTTTTTCTCTAGGGTCTATTTACTTGGCTATCAAAGCTTCCTTAAACAAATAGGTGTCTGGATAGAATGGCTATAAGTGAATTAGCCAATCCAATTTATATTAAGTTTGATCTGAGTCGGTCTGACATTGTATGTGAAAGAGGTTTTAATCATTCATTCAGACAGTTGGGTTTTCACCAGACCTACACTTGTCTTCTCCTTCTCATGGGATCCTGTTGATGCCAAAATCATTGCCAAAGAGCTTTTCATAAATGATATGGCTTTCTGCCCAATTATGGTTACAGTAAAATCAATTTTAAGCACAAACATTTCTCAGAACTTTGGAAAAACATGGGGGAAAAATGAAAATGATTTATATTAGAGGAAAAAAAAAATGTAGAAGAAAACTAAATGGATGAACATTTTGTACTCTTTTCAGTTGAACTCTTTTAAATAATGTTTCGGGCAAAGGCCTCTATCAAAATATCAACAATTATTAACAACACTATATCTTTTCATTTACCTGCTAAAAATGATAATAAAATTATTAATCAGATTATTCTATTATGGTTGCAGGAAATAGCAAATTTGTAATTTTGTCAGTAATTGTTGATATTTTGATTAAAGCCTAAATTAGCCAAAACGTTATTAAAAAGAGTTAAATTGAATAGATTTCCATATTAACATTCCCTATGTAATAACATGGAAGAATATTGTACTGTTGTGGGGACCAGACAGGTTTGACTAATGTGTTGCCATATTTTCAGTAAGGAGAAATTCAAGGTCAGCCAAAGTAAGTCTCCTGTGCTGCTGTATGTTTAGAGGCCATAACAATAGTATATAGATAGTTCTATCCAGCAGTGATGGGGCACTGAGCAGAGGAAACTGCAGAGTTGGAAATATCAGAGTCTTCAATTGCTATAAAATGACATTAAACTTTGTTGAGTCTGTAGTAATTGCAGGGTATGCAGTTTGTTGGTTCATAAATTTTTGGGATGTTCCAGATTAAGATTAATTGTCCACCACAAAATATCTTTAAGTATTGGTTTAAAAGGTTTTTTAAAAAAGGAATTCATTTTGTAATAGCTCCTGAAAAAGTAGCCATGCCCTTTTTAATTTTTTTAGATATAAATATATTTTTTTTTAATTTTAACTTAATTTGATAATAATAAATCATGAACACAGTATTATAATCTGCACTTAAAAAATTGCTTAAATGGAAAGGAAAGTGCATTTGAAAACGGTATATTTCTAACTACTCAGTGCCCATTTTTGATAACATTTCTTTGTGATTTTTACCTAGTCATATATCTTTGTTATTGTGTCTTTTCTATGGCTTTTAGGTGTCTAGGAACAAAAAAGATATCAAATACTAACATTGTGTAAAAGAATACATATGTATAAACAGAAGAATTTATATTTTTAATGTTATTATTTTTATATTCAATTAATAGTATGTATTTATATAACAGTTTGGTATAAGATTATATAGTCATATATTGGTATACAGTCATATATTGGTATATACCTGTACAATATAATCTGTCGATATAATTATAATTAAACTGTTATTATTTTTATATGTTTATGTACAGTTATATATTTTTATATGCCTTGACTTATATGACTTGTTATGCTTATACACAGTCATGATATGGTATATGCTTTTAATATGCAGACATATATTGGTATATGCATATATAGTCATATTTTGGTTTTTGCTTATACATTATTAATACTGTCCCCAGTGGCTGAGTTTGTAGAGCATCTGCCACAGGAGCGTAAGGTCTTGGGTTTGATCCCCAGTCGCAACATACCAGTTGTAAAAAATGGTACAGGTATAGCTGATCTCATGTTTGGCATTCAGTATAAAAGGGGTTATAATGGGACCAGGTATATTGGTATATAATAATTTGTACGTGCTTATATACAGTTATGTATTGGTCTATGGTTGTACATTAAAACACCAACAGTCTTTAATGATTTATGTTTTACATCTTGCATTGTTGTCTTAAAAAAATGGTGGCCAAGTGTTTATAGCAATCTCCATGGGAGCGGGAGGTCCGGCTGCGACATAAAGTCGTAAAAAATGGTACTGTTATAGCACCCTTGCTTGGCGCTCTGCCTATAAGGGAAGTTCCAGGACTGGTTCACCCTGTATCAGGATAATGTGACTGGGTGTGGTATCATTCCACATGTCTACGGTATGATACTGCAGTGTGGCAGCACTTATAATATCTGTCTCAAGTAGACATTGTCGTTAAATGACTGAAATACTGTTGATGGTATGTTAAAACCAAACAAACATTAAAAAAAAAAGTGGACATTAAAAATTCATATTTGAAGGTTCCATGTTTGAGACTTATATCAGGGACTGTAATCTTATACATGTATGACCTTCCCAGATGGTAAGTACTGGTCCAACCCAGGAACAACTGATAGTGGTTAATGTAATGTGTTAAAATATGATAAGAAATAAATTTATAAAACATCAATGAAGATAAAAAAAAATGGCTGCTTTTTTTTGTCAGCTTATTAAGTTTCTTGGTATTGCAGTTTTATGAGATTGCTTAAAATATTTTGTTTTTTCTTAATTTCTTCTTTAACCCTTTCCCTCATATAGACTGATTTTGACGCATTCAATAGGTACCACATAAAGCCTGATCTGCAGAAAACCACAGTTAAACCTTACCAAATTTAATTACATCATCCTCATTTCCAGACCACTGAGGAGCAGTGAACAGCATAAAACCTGATCAGCCTGCAAGTTACTCGCAGGCTGATCTGGTTTTATGTTGTTCGCATAGGTCTTTTCATGGTTTTCTCTATGAGGGAAAGGGTAAAGATGTATAGCACCTTAATAAAATAGTAATGATCTATAGTTTATATATGTAATTATACATGTATTAAAATGTAAATGTCCACTGTAATTTTTTGTACCAATATTATTAATTTTTGAATGTTGTTATTATATAACCCATATTTAGAATTTTATTTTATTTTACATATCTTTGTTTAAGTATCAACATCAATTTGTTATATACTGTAGTTGTATGGTTCCCTACAGAGACTAAGAATATTGGTAAATTGATTTAGATTTCTTCAAGTATTCCCCCATTTTATATTTCTCTCTTACTCTGTCAGGATAAATCATCAAATAACAAGCATAACCAGGAGAAAAAGAAATTTTTCATATGCCTCCTGTAGCATCTGGGCAGTCAGACCATGACACTGCCTCGACTTTGTTATATTAGGAACATGTGTTTTTGTCAAATAAGTACCTTATATATGTGTAACTCATAGAAGCAATTTTAGGTATTAGCGAGAAATATTTTGTCACTAACCTTGTTAGTCTGTTCAGAGTCAGAAATAGTGATGCAGGAAAAATCTAATTGGATTTTTATCAAGTTTCATCATCATCAACATCATCATCATAATTGCTACATCCTCTGTTAACATCATAATCATCACCATACTTTTCTCTCTTTGTCTACATAGTAATTAAGCATTAACCAGTTCTAACATTCACAGGAATATTTAGTTTCCATCTTCACAAGATTAATGTCATTGTTTTTTCCCGTAGTTAGTCAAATGGGAGAGCTTTATGTGTAATATATATCTTGTCACACAGCAAGTTTGAATCATGTTGGAGAATACTTCACACTTGTATGACACTTCTATTTTTTTTTTAACATCAGAAGTATCAACATAATTCTGGAATATGTTCTTTACTATTTTATGAGGTTTACGTTACAAGGAGTTTGCTAGGAGTTTGCTATTTTATGAGATCTACATTAAAAGTTTGCTATTTTATGAAGTCTAATATTTATGTTAACACTGTGTTCAAATTGCCAGTGTTTGAAAAGCATACATTCTAGAGATGTTCATTAGTTATAAGCCCTGCTTCACAAATTTGTGCTGGAGCTATATAAAAATTGTGTACATTGTCGGTACTTGTCACATTCTGTTATTTTGCAAAAGTTTTGGTTTAATTGTCTCTATATTTTGAGTAGTGGGGGTATTTATCACCCTCAGTAATAGCTCTAGTTGTTTCTGAGAGGTGTCTTCTTTGTAATTTAAATGTTTCTTTTGTTTTACTTCTAGAATCATCTCCTCAGACCATCATCACCTAGTGAAAACCCACATAGTGTTACCATGGCAACCAGTGGCCTTGGTAACAGCATCAACTCCAGCTGGGACCATGAAAATCTGGTGGACACCATAGTTAACTACAGGACATCTGACAACATTGGCAATGGTATACCAACGTATTTAGGGGGCTCCATGGGGGAATCTATAGACTTGTACAGGGAGAGGGACGGCACAGGGAGTGAGTCGGAGCTAGACGGTGATGAGTTTGATGCCTGAATCTATGGTGCTTGACTTTTGTTTCGCAAGTGCTGTAAAGTTCAGCAAATGTATGTGAAATGATCCCGGGATACAGTATAGTCACAAAATTAAGTTCCATTTGTTAGGTTCGGTATTGTGTAACAAACATTACAAAAAATGTCATACAATGCATTTGTATATCAAAATACATATAGTTAATAGTCCTGATGGAAAATTGTATGTTAATGTTTACGTAATTACCATATGATTACGTAATGACCTTGATATAACTGCGACAAAGATCATTTTAGAATTATTTCATCATAGGGATCAAATCCCATCATAGATTTTGTTTATTTTGTTGCCAAGAAAAAGTACCCTTTGGTTGATAGAGTAATGACTAAAATATGAATTAACCATGTCTAGACATTGAACAATAACATTACAAAATAATACTTTACAGAATATTGTTTCATTTATTTACCAGGCTATCACGAAAAATCCTGGTTATTAGAATGGGGTATGTCGTTGGGCTGGTGGGCGACAAACATTTGGTTTCCATCGAATCTCTCCTGTTTGAATAGAGATGCAGTTTTCATAATTCATTGGTAATAAGAGGAAGATTGGGATTGATTTTCAGGATGATAGGGAGTAGGTCACTGTTGCTAAAAATAGATTTTTCATTTTCAAATTTGATGATCAGATTCAGTAGATAGATACTTATGGGAAGAAGAAGATTGAGATTGATTGTCGAGTCAACAGGGTCAAGGTCACTGTTACTAAAAACAGGTTTCTTTGCCTGGGGTGACACTTGAAAACCTGGTTTCACGTCATATGACTTGTTTCTTGCGTTTCTTCCTAGAAAAAAAAGGACTGACTCTAAATTTGGAAGATTTTGAAATTGTAAATGTTGCAGATCTTCTTGTTCCACATCGTCCACATGATGTTAGTGCTAGAGATAAAATTCTGTGATAGCTGTGATTGTTCCTGGCAGCTGTATTTTCATTATTTCTGATAGCAGAAATAATTCTGACGTTTTTTTGTTTTTTTTAATGTTTCTGCTTTTTTATATTCCATTTATTATTTCTGTGCTCTCTAGACATTTATATGTCTTAAGAGTGAATTACAAGCCATATTAATGATCATTAGAAAAAGAGTATGCATCATGAAAGTTTTGTTAAAAGAAAAGAGGAATTTTAGAATAAGGGAAAATTTGTAATTTTTTGTTGTTTTGGCTAGATATTGAGTTCTGTATGTTACCGACTAATAGCATTTAACGCAATGTTTTTTATGTATTTCATATTATGTTAGACATAATCATTGCATTAAGACCTCATCTATTCATTTAGAAATTAGTTCTTTCTATATATATTACAGTTTATCTTTTAAATTTTTTTAATGTTAACTCTCTTCTAATATTCACAGAAATTTGGTTCAACATGAAATAACTTGTTCTACCGGGTAGTTTTAATTGGCATATAGATTGTTATTTTGTCTAAAGTGATCAAAGTTTGCTCACAATGTAAATTTTTGGCATCACTTTTCAATTTAATTACAAATGCATTTTAGCTTTGACATGGTATATCATACCACCTGGTCTGATAACTGGTCAGTCTGTTTTGACACTTTGTATTTATACAGAATGAAAAATATATGACAAAATGTAACCATATGTAAATTCAGATAATAATCATATTCTTCATATTCTGATATCACTTTGTGAAAGTAGGGCTATACCGGAGTCAGTCACATTATGTCCTGTCTTGTTTGTTAACTGTCTTTTCTGACTGCTTTTCTATTAACGGGGATAATTGTTAATTTAATTTAATAATTTGTAGTGGTAGTTTCCTTTAATGGCAGTTCTGGCCACAGGAGGTTGCAAACAGCAACATTAACTTGGTCTTTTAATCAATGTTGTTCATTATTTATATATGTCATTTTTTATTTAAATTTTTGTCTTGTATTTATGAAAGCATGGGATATATTTGGCTGCATTAATGTGATACTTATCTTACTTAATAACATGTATTGTGTTTTCTTTTAGCATTTATCTTGTTTTGTTTCATTTTCCGTCCAGATTAGTGATATGTTGATAATTTAGCTGTAGAATGTGATATATAGATACAAGACTGGTTCTCAGTGATATATTGATACAAGACTGGTTCTCAATGATATATTGATACATTAGGCTGGTTCTCATTGATATATTGATACAAGACTGGTATTCAGTAATATATTGATACAAGACTGGTTCTAAAATGGTAAGGAGCCAGTCTTTTTATTGGTCTGTCCTGAACATAAGTGTTAAAAACAAAAAAATACTTATCTTCATGATTGATTTTGTTAAAGGCAGTGATACTTATTCATTTTTTTTCTATGCTTCAATGAATTATACACACAATGTAACTCTTTTTTATTAATGGTAATTTAAAGAAAGTTGACTTTGTGATTTGCATGGATACAAATTACATTCAGTTATGCTTACTTCGTGGAGTAAAAAAAAATGGTCTGCAAATCAAGTGTGACACCGGCCTCTTTGATTTCATTCTATGGTGGAGCCCTGTTCTGAGTATTCTTAAACATTTTTCACCTGTATTTGTGATATCCCTTTGATCTCTGCCACTCTGAAAATTGCTGGCATAGGTAACACTGTGATAACAGAACTATGTTAACAGTATTTTTCAATTTGCCCATAACTTTGATATATATATGAAAAAGATATTTTTTACAATTGTGATATAGTCAATAACAATATAGGGTGATAGATGTCAGAATGAATAGTGTTTGTTTTATGTTTATCATAATAACTTACAACATGCATTTCTATTGACCTAACATTCCATTTTATGATTTATTTTATAGAAGAATTTTCATTTATATATTTATTTAAAACATTGTTGTAGAAAACTTACATCAAATGGATATTGAATAAAGTGCATTTTTACTCTTGTACATTTTTTCATTTATTTGCTGAAACTTCCATTCGAGTTGTTAATAATTAAATTAACTAGTAAGATACTCCAATGTATTAAATTCGAAAAAAATGTGGCAGGTTGATATATATTTCTCAGTTGTCCAGAGTCAATCGGTGTGCCAATATGGTAAGGTAACACCAAATACCTATTTAGGGACTCTATTTACAATGTCCCTGACCTATTCAACAGAGATGTGAAACAGTCCGAAATGATGTTTTTTCTCGTGACAAAAACAACAACAACAAATGAATGGCATTTGCACAATATCTCGCTGAGACCTTAACATCTTGCAGCCGCTTAACAGATAGACACTTTACAGTATCGCTCACTAAATAGATCTGCGATCTAATGACAGACAAGCATATTTGGTTTAGACAGCAATAAATATAAAAAACCCCAGTATATTTACAACTGATATGAGCAATCTTCACGTTATCTCGTTGTCACCTGTTAGAGCCCCTGCTTTACCTCCTGAATATTCAGTGACAAAATGCCTTACCGTATACCGTATTAATTAACTGAACTTAAAATGGTATATGAAATCTTGAATTTTTTTTCCCATACGGACTGTGTAGAAAGTGAGTATAAATATTGTATGGGCAAACAAAAGGAAACTTCAATCAGACAGCTCCTATAGGAGCTTCAAATCTGGGCCTGCTTTGTTTGCCAATGCGTCAAAATGAGCCTATATGAAGTAAAGGGATAATTATACAATCATGTTCTCATGGTTGTTCAAGGAATTTGTATCCAACTTCGGCCCGCAAAGTTTCACAGACTGTATATACCCATGCACTATGAAGAAAATGCCTTTCTGAACTCATCGCGATCAGAAGTTGTGCGAATGTAAAGCCTCGGAAAGATTTTAATTATTATCAGAGTTCTAAATGTCTGACAGACGCATGTTCTGTTAATCGTTTCTGGAGAAAGAAATGAAGGATACAGACAGAATTATACAGTGTGACAATGCAGTGAGGCAGCACTATTTGTCTCAAATAGACACAAGTCCCTACATGGCTGTAAAACTTGGTTAAGCATTCAAGAGACGAATAAAATTTTAATCAAAACAGTATAAACTAGTGAATTATATCTTGGGTTTTCTTTCTTTTCAAACTTGGACCAAAACATTATGAATATGGTTTACACTGAGTCATAACGTCCATAGTATGGAATTTTCATATAATCTTAGGCAAGTTATTACATTGTCTCATTTCAGCATTTATGGTGAGGAAAAAAGAAAAACACTTCAAACTTTGCAACGCAAAGTGCATTATTAAGTGTGCTTAAGAGTCCCCGGCTAGCAAACCCGCGTTCTTGAAAATCTAATATACGAAGGGCATTTTTAAAGTTCGTTAAATTGATATCCACTTAAGGCATCTCGAGACGCGCAGCTTTCCCGTGCAAAACGTGCTAGTCACGTGGTGTATCGTGTTTTATTATGTGCGGTTTTCGTCATTGCTTGGTTACAGAGAGCAAACGGAGCGAGTTTCTATTTTACGAAGACAACTGCACGAGTTTATCTATTCGACTTGGACCACGTAGTTCGTATGCCAGCTTAACACGATGATCTCGTGCATGTTCAATATACAACCCTATCTTATACTGTGTCATACATATTTCTGTGGTGTACCTTTGTTTAAAAAAAAACGTTGTACCATTTGTTGATTTAAAGGCCCATTATAATTCACAATGATTCAATTTTCATGAGAAAAAAAATGACACATCACTAACGCAAATGTAAATATCTGCTTTAAATAACAGTTACACGCATTGAAAATGTTGCTCAAATTATGCAAGTTAGTATTTTGGATGGATGTTAAGATACACTCGTTTACATTTTGCATTGGCGAATATTCCCGAAGACAGTCTATAATTGGAAGTAAAACCCGTCGTTGAATCACAATTTGTTTATCTGCTACGTCATCAACATACGGACTGTCTATGGAAAATGTGCGGAATAAGCAATTTAGTTATTTTGTAAACAATGAACAATTGATCTTAATTTAAAGATTCTTTCTTATTTATGCATTGTACGAGTAACGTTGTCGTCAACGATTATGTACTGATTGCATCTTGTAACAAATCTGTAACACACACTTAGCTTTTCTGTCCAAAGAATACACTGCATTTGGAAGCATAATGGGCCTTTAAGTGACATGTCTATTACCTACCTTGATGCAATTCCAACACATGGGTAGCGGGAAGTCTATGGTCATACCGATATTAACTTACTAGAGATGAAAAATGCACACTTTAGTTCCGGAAACAGATTGACAGTCAGATGGAGAACTAACAAATGAAGGTAATTATCATATATCTCAATTCACTGTCATTTTAAGGAACACAAATGCAAGAACTGTACATGCAAGTTCGACTGTTTATGTAAGAAAAATATAAAGAAATACAAAAAATCTATAATAAATTCATATTCATTATAAATTATGTACAATAATCTTATAAATAAATAAATAAGTAAATAATAAACTGAATTAACTAATAGATTTATTAATAACAATACAATCAATTTAAAGAATAATTATCTAATTAATTATGAAACATCGCGATATACGAAATACTAATACAGATTTGTTTTTCACATAATACATGTAATATAAGCAAAACTATTGCATATAAAGATTATTGAACGATAAAAGAACGGATTAGTTTGACTGTTCATATAAAAATTATGAAACGATATTAAATGTGATAATGAATACATAAGAGATGATGTAAGCAGGTGCTGTATATCTTTATTTTAAATGCTGTAATAAATAGTTTAAAAATATATGTAAATTAACGACTAATCGCATTTAATGTATGGAATTATATTTTGACCAATGAGATTGCAGTATTTTTCAAAATGTTCGATCGGTTTAACTCGTTAAACCACTTGGTTTAATGGGAAACCTAGTATATACATGTACGACCAATCTTTGTGCGCATGCGTGTAGAGGCGGACTTGGATAGTAACGTCAAAACATAATTCCATACACTCTCGATAACAAACATTAACCTATACATAATAGGATGTCCCACTCTCGCCTTCACGCAGACACTGCACTCTTTTTTTAATTAGATGACCATGCAATTTTTCGAAATAATCGCATGAAATAGCATGCTTCTACTGTTCGCCACCACCCGCTTTCACGCAGACTCTGTTCGCACCACCCCGCATTCACGCAGACACTGCATTCTTTCCACGGGATTCCCACTTCTTGAAAGAACGTCTATTCGATACAGACCCGCTCAATACTGGCCTCTGATTGGCCAATGACGGGGATGCCGCAACTGAATTAAGTAAGTTATATAGGGATAATGCCAATCATACTTGATGGTCAGCTTAATGAGACTGACAGCTGAAGATGTCATCGGCGTACCAGTCCAGACTTCATGTGTGTGTTGCGCGATGGACAGATGGCCAAGAAAAACGACAAGTGGTCACTTTGAACCGGTAAGTTGCTCAAAATTAGATAATAGTATTACACGGAATATTAAGAGTATCTTTGCTGTGTAAATGCGTGTCCTATTTACATTTTTCAGCGACTGCGCTCCGAAACTAGGACAAAGAGTTTAGTGATGTACCAACATGGGAAAATTACCTTTTCGCAGGTTCGAAGCGAGTTGTTGTTTCGGTTAGAATCTACGTTCATAATGAACATCGTACGTATTCTTTTAGGTACATGTATATTCTTCAAGAAGATACCGATAAATTGATATGCATGTCCTTAATTTCTATACTGTTATGTGCAAATTATATGGTATTTTAAGGTTTTAAGTGCGCCCAATGCTATATTTCACTTAAAGGGAAAATGTAAGCCCAGTTTTCATGTAAAAAGGGTCAGTGATAGTTTTCTACCTTGTGGGACACCCATTTCGAAAAGAAGAAAAAAAAATCTATTTTAAATTGGATCTGGAGGAGGCAGTCAGCATGCTTTTTGTACCTGAAGCATAGCTACTTTGTACGGAATCCCGTTAGGGCCATCGCCTATGAATGCGTTGATCTGATGCACAATAGTCGATAGTAAGATGATGACAATGCGAAACCATGACAATAAGATAACGAAAACGCGATAGTATGATATTAATCACGCGACAGAACGATAGTGAAAACGCGACAATACGATGGCGATGATGATAATGCGACATAGTATCGTATTTCATCATCGTACTGTCTGTATCATTATTGCATCTTTGCGATTTTAGTATGGTCCTGCCGCATTATCATTATCGAATATAAGAGCTATTGCAGTCACCTTGCGTTAGTGTCTGCGTCAGGCCCGGATCTTGATTTTAATGTCAGTATTAGGGGGCTCCCCCAGAAAAAAAATGTTTCTAGTATAATGGAGATGCATAAGGTAGTCACAGTCACACATATCCATAGATAGGCAAAAAATGCTTTCAAATGCCTTGTAACTAGGGGTTGTGGGTTCGAATCCCAGTAGTTGTCAAACTTTTTTCTTTCTATTCTACTTGTTGGTCATTATTTCTGCTTAGGTTAAAGTTGGAAGTTTAAAAGATACATGAAAATCCTGATTTTAGCATTTTTAGTTCACCTGAGCACAATGTGCTCATGGTGAGCTTTTGTGATCGCCTTTTGTCCGGCGTCTATCGTCCATGCGTGCGTGCGTCCTGCGTCAACAATTTCCTTTAAACAACATCTCCTCCTAAACCGCTAAATGGATTTTGACCAAACTTCACAGGAATCATCCTTATGATGCCCTCTATTGTTCAAATTATTTTGATTGGTTGAAAAAGTAGGTCACAGGAGCTAAAAATAGATTTTAAAAATGCAAACTTAAACTTACATTGTCTAGTGCACCTCTACCAAGTTTGTTTAAATCATGTCCCTGGAGTCAAATTTGCCCCGCCCCAGGGTCACTTGATTTTACATAGGCTTATATAGGAAAAAATAGAAAAATCTTCTTCTCAGAAACCACAAGGCCTGGAGTTTAGATATTTGGTGTGTAGCATCGTCTAGTAGATCTCTACCAAGTTTGTTCAAATCATGGCCCTGGGATCAAAATTGGCTCCGCTCCAGGGGTCACTTGAATTTAGATGGAAAAAATGGAAAAATCTTCTTCTCAGAAACCACAAGGCCTGGAGTTTAGATATTTGGTGTGTGTCATTGCCTTGTGAACATCTACCAAGTTTGTTCAAATCAAGGCCCTGGGGTCAAAATTGGCCCCACCCCAGGAGTCACTTGAATTTAACATAGACTTACATAAATTATGAAAGATTTTTAAAAGATATCATTTGTCAGAAACCACAAGATCATGGGTTTAGATATTTGGTATGTAACCTGGCCTTGTGGACCTGAACAAAGTTTTCAATTCATAGCCCTGGGGGGCAAAATTGGTCCCACGCTTGGGTTAACTTGGTTTTTTGGACCAAATGTAAACTTATTTCTTGGAATTAAAATTATATTGCTGTTCTTCTGTATGGATTTTGTATTCAGTATGACTATGTTGTAAAAGGCAATGAAAGCAAAATTTCTCAGGTGAGCGATTCAGGGCCATTTTGGCCCTCTTGTTTTTATATAGTTTCATATAGAATAAGAAGTCATTTGGCAATCTGAAAATCCTGAAATTCAGGAAAGTTCCTGAAAACTTTTACCCAAGTATCTGTATCACTCGGATCTGGTTTGGAATGAAAAGATATTTTATTATATTTTTGTAACTTGTATAGGTATTTATTGGATAAATTATGCTTAATTTTAATAACAAATATAGTACCTGGTATAGGCCTATTGAAGGACTAAAACAATTTAAAAAAAACACTCGGTAAGAGTCTGTTGAATTTGGCAAGATCAACCGAAATAGATCTACTTCATAGAAAATTCATATCAGATTATCTGATCACATGTACTCAGGATGAGCTTTTTGGATCGATGAATGTCCGTCGTCCGTCCGTCCGCCCACAATAAGTTTGTTTGCACTCTAGCATCTTTATTCCTTAAGCAATCATCTTCAAACTTTATGACAATGTTTATTACCATAATATCTCGGCACAGTTTGATTATGGCTGATATCGACCTTTTAGGTCAGGAGTTATGCCCCTTTTAATATTAAAAAATGCCAGATTTCACTTTGTTTGCACTCTAGTATCTTCCTTTCTCAAATAATCATCTTCAACGTCTATGGCAATGGTTATTACCATAATCTCCCGGCCAAGTTCGATTATTGCCGATATCAGCCAATTAGGTCAGTAGTTATGCCCCTTTTAATGTTTAAATTTGTGTGTATAAAACCATAATCTCTCACTCAAGGAACTGACCTTATGGATTATGTAATCAGAACATCTATGCTATAATTTAGTATCTTGTTTGGCAATGAAGGCAGTTTTTCTCAGGTGAGTGTGTTTAGGGCCAACTTGGCCCTAGCTCTTGTTGGCTATTATTATATACAGTGTATGTGAAAGGCAAGATCTGAAATGGAATTCATTTGATTTACCAACAAACATTTCAAATAGACGAGCGTGCTGATTGTTTTTCAAGTCCTATTTTTAAGTCTCCCAAACAAAGTTTGGAGACTAATTGTTTTTACTCCATTTCTTCTTCTTATTATTATTATCATTATTGTTAGGGGCCTCTGTGGCTGAGAGGGTAAAGTCATTGACTTTAACACTCACCCAGCCCCTCACCGCGTGGGTTCGAATCCCGGCAGGGTCATTCTGATTTTCATGTGAGGAAGCCTTCCAGCTGGCTTGCGATAGGTCGGTGGTTCTACCTGGATGCCTCCATGCATTCGGGGTCTTCCTCCACCTGTAATTAGCTGGATGTCGCTATATGGCTGAAATACTGTCGAAGCGACGGTAAACCCAAATAGTCAAAGTCATTATTCTTATTCTTCTTTCTTCCGCCGGCAACTTTGTATAGGCCATATCTCGGAGGCCGCTCAACCTATCTTTTCAAAACTTCACACACTTAAAGTCCTCAATGAGCAGTGGTGCCCCCAGTTTTTTTGTAAATGGGGGTCCCGTAGGGTCTGGCCCCACCCCCTCAAAGATGGATTTTTGCATAAAAATGTATTTTGGTTAAATATTTCGAATTTCCAACCTTGAATCATATTTTTTTTTTTTTTTTTTCATAATGAGAATAATTGAATAGTACTACTCAGGTGTCTGGTACTACTTTTATGTTGACATGTGTCACCAAAGGGTCAGGCCCCAACCCCTGAATTTTACTTATGAACTTATATCTCAAAAAATGTTCAGGTCCCCTCCCCTAAACCATATATATTCTTATTCCTCATGTTGAGATGGATTGAATGGTACTTATTTTATGTTCACATGGGTCACCAATGGGTCAGGCCCCACCCCTGAATTTTATTTATGACATTATATCTCAAAAATGTTCAGATCCCCACCCCTAAACCATATATATACTTGTTCCTCATGATGGGACAGATTGGTACTACTTTGGCGTCCCCAGAGGTCACCCAGGGGTTAGACCCCACCCCCTCAATTCTACTTATGACCACAGGGGTTTGTAGCACCCTTTGTCGACTTCCGCTGTTTTATTTCACTATCATGATTGAAGTCTTAAAATTATAGATCTTTTATTATTATTTTGATACTACATTCGTGAAATGGATAACAGACAACGGGTGCTTCAAACCCCTTTGCTTATGACCTTATATCCCAAAAACTGTTCAGATCCCCACCCATAAATCATATATATATTCTTGTTCCTCATGATGAGACAGAATGAATGGTACTTCTTTAGTTCCCCAGGGGGGAGGGGGGGGGGGGGGGGCACCTGTAAGTTTCACTTCTGACCTTTATTTAAAAAAAACCCATTAAGATCCCCATCCATAAACCATATTTATTCTTTTTCCTCATGATCAGATGTATTAAATGGTATGTCTTTGATGTTCATATGGGTCACCAAGGGGTCAGGCCCCACGTTGTTTTGAAGACTTAGTAACAGTAACAGTTCACTGTTACAATTATTACTTTATTTCATCCTGATTTGCCATGTATTAACTTATCGTAGCGCAACACCATTTAAAGACAGGGTTAGGAAACCTTGGAGGAGCAAGTACTTGTGGAAAGCGAAATTGGCAAAACAGAAATCTCACATTACACATGTATGCACTTAGTGACTGAAGTAAAACGTTATGATGAACTGCAAATTAAAATTTCTAAATAAAACAAGTCTTACAGCCTTGGACAACAACAATATGGCAACTGTACGAATGTTAATTATGCAGTGGCTCAAAAACGCATGTTTTTTTTTCTTAAGAAAGGCAAGTTTTGCCAAAATATTGAAAAAGAGTATATAAATATGTTTATTATATTATTCCCTCTGGAAAATCTAAATGTTTATTCATTACAGCAATGTTTATGGGAATTCAGTTGTATTTATCAACAACAGAATAAGCCACAAGCAGATTAGAATTTGGAATATATAAAACTACTGAATCTTGATACCCACGTGGCTTCCGTGGCCAAGTGGAAATAGTCACTGACTTATTGTCACTTAGCACTTTACCCATTTGTGTCCGTAGCCCAGCAGGGTCAGTGTGGAAGCCTTCCACAGGTTAGTGGTTCTCACCAAGTGATTTTGTGACTGTGTAATCTTCCTCTGACTGTACTAGCTGGATATCTCTATATGACTGAAATACTGTCACAGCTTGGTAACAACATAACGCATTGCAACCCTGTCTGCCATGAGAGGAGCAGCCTAAATTTAAGGCATTTTAAGCTCATGCAGCTTTGCACTCAGCTGACCCACAGATCATCTAAGCAGGGCATGTGTCCACTGTTCAGGTGGCCGAGTGGTTAGAACATCCACCTCAGGGCGGAGGGTAGTGGGTTCGATCCCCGGCCGAGACATACCAAAGTCATAAAAATGGTTTTGGTATAGCTCCCTTGCTTGGCGATAAGCATAAAAGGTTAGTTGGTTGGCCCAATGTTAGGATAATGTGACTGGATGTGGTATCAAGCCACATGTCTACGGTGTGAAACTGCAGTGTGGCAGCACTATATCTGTCTCAAGTAGACATTTTCTCCAAATGACTGAAATATTGTCGGTGGGACGTAAAACCCAACAAACTAACTGCACCATGTCCACTGGTAGTGTATATACAGACTTCAGAGTGTGTAAAATTGAACCTGATTTGAATTTCTTGCCTATCCCCGGCACCACTGAGAAGGATTTTACTAACACCAGTCAAAGCACCGTGAAAAAAAAATCAGAACATTAATGGAAGAAGTATAGGGAAGTTGTAGAAATATTGCATGACAAAACTATGTGGTCGGTAAAAACCAAATGTATTGGATAATGAAAACACGTGATCAATGAGCAGTGACGTCAGTCCAATTTTCGGCCTATGAGAGCGCCGCCCCCTTGTCCAACGCTGGTGCTAGTGGGTTTCACGATATTGAATGTCCCGCCATTCTCTGATGGACCCCTTGTAAACAGATAGGACATCACCTTCTTTCAAAAATATACATAAACTGATTTGTAAAACTTATTTATTTGTAAAGTGAAAACAAATATTAGTTATCTTCTTTTTATGTTCCTGGGTTGGACCCATACTTTTAGAAAAGTCACAAAAAATTCTTGCCTTCGATGATGTCCATGGGGGGATCCAGCCATTTATCGGAGGGGGCGGGGGAAGGGGGTCAACGGTTTCCCAAAGGGGGTTAAGGGCTTCTTGTCTGATAACGCGAGCATCAATAAACACGGCTCAAATCATGGATTCCCAAAATGTAATTTATTCATTGTTCTATCATAAAATGTACATATGTACAATGATATTGACACCAGGAGTAATGAGAAATAGTGTACTGTGCGTATACATTGTACTTACTTTTCCGTATTTTGCATAACCGTACAGTTGCTTGGACATTTACCGCTGAAATAAAAAGAAACGGTATTATTACGCGCGTGGTCATAATTCCAACAACAATTCTTAGTGCTAAGTAAAACTTAAATTCTTAAGGGGGAATTTCATTAGTCTTGTTTCTTTCATAAAAATACCTCAATGTTTAATTTCTTATCAATTATTGTTAGTTATTAAGGTAATATTTCATTCCAACTTAGTCGTGTACTTGAATATTTCATGTTAAATGTTTGGGTAGTTTAATCAGGGAAACAAAAAAATCATGAAAATTATCCTTAAGTATTACTTAAGGCTAAGTATTGTTGCTGGAATTCGAGTCGGGGGAGAGGGCGGCCATAAAAAAAAATAAAAATGCCATATGTCAAGGTCAACTGCATAATGGAGAGGTCCATCCACTTACGCAACTGTCCAAATATTGAAGCAATCTTATGCAGGACATATAGAAGTTATAGCAGATTAAACAACAAATATCTTTTTAAAGATATGCGGCGTTGATGGGGATTCAAGTAATGGAGACTGTAGAATATGAATATGAAGTACGAACCATTATCTGGAAGCATTTCGTCCATGGAAGTCAAAATATGCAAAGATTAAATCTCAGTATCAAGCTTCCGGCGGAGTACACATCATTGTATAACAAGAAATATCTTTAAAAAAGATATTCGGCGTAGGATGAAAGAAAAACGAGATTTTCATTCATGCATAAATATACTTTAATTAAGAAACTTATAAATGGAAATATATGCAAAACACATTTCAAAGACTCTAATGTTATGATAGGTTATAAAAGCATTGTTGTAAATAATTGTAAAAAACATGTCTAATTTTGGTAGTGAACAATGATGAATGGCAATGTTTTTAACAAGGTTTATTTTGCAAATAAGAAAATAGTCCACGAGATGTGTACAACAACAGGAATGTAGCAAAAAAAAAAGTACAATTTTAAAATAATGTCTATATGTATTCAAAACAAAATGTACAGTAAAGAATGACTAGACTATTATACAAAAGACACGACTGACCATTATCGTAAACAGGCTTACCTGCACCATAAAAAAATTGTAAAATGATTAAACAATATATAACAAATATTTCAGAGTACCTCCAAATGTTCTTATTTAAAAGCAGTGTAATGTTATAAATTATCCTATGAACTATAAAAAAATCTATGATAATCCGCTGCATAAAACCTAATTTAGTTCCAGGCTGATCATGTAATGATCAGTTATCTGCTCGTTGTAGTTAGGACATACAATTTTTTCTTCACCTTTATTTTATTTCTTACTGACAAAAGCTTGTTCAGGTCTGATTTTATCAGTTGTAAACTGTATCAAAATAGTTTATACAGGCATATACATTAATGATCAGCACCTTAAAGCATAGATTCATTGATAAAGGACTTCTAGAACATTCCGAGGAAAAGCGCGCGAAAGACCGACGCACAACAAATTTAGTACGCTCTAGAAATAGTTCAGTATTTTTTCTATGGAATATACTTATTTATAGACGGTAATACAAAAATTATATCTGTAAATAGGCTTGTTTGATATTTGTTCATATCATTATTGCATATGACAATTATGATATAAAAGCGTTATTAGTTGTTTTGGTTTTGGCGAATTAATTTTCAATGAGAGCATCTCGGCAGGCTGGAAGAATTCAATATACATAGTAATTAAGGGGTTTCATGTCATAACACGGTGGATTCTTTTTTGTTGTTTTAAATCATTTTCACAAAGTAGCATTCCTCAATTGATGGAAAAGGATTGTATTTAACTTACTGAAATCACTTTCATGTTTACATCAAAAAGAAAAGTAATAACACCAAGCTGAATGATATATACAAGCTGCACCCACAGGTGTCCTTTTATTCAGCTTAGAATTATTTACCGCTGTTAGCGTACATTTGATTGGTTAAAGATGCGAGTTGAAATCGAAATTATACAGCTTCGCCGAAAAATGCTCCGCCTTTTAGTGAAACAGACTATAATAATGTAGGTTTATATAACGATCGGTCAGAAACAAGTCTCGATTAATATGCATCAAAGAAAAGTGTTATTAAAGAAACTGTAATTAAGTCAAATTACTTTATCAAAATTTTATGAAAACAAAGTATATGTTTCAGCTAATTGTCATCTCAACAAACAATGGTACAATAACTTTTTTTCCGTGAGTATAGGAAAGTATATAGTTAAAATGACCAATAGGCACTGTCTTACGTCATCATCTCTAAGTAGGTCAATAGTGATGATAGACAGCTACGCCGAAAAATAGTGAATCAAAGCGCACAGTGCGCTGAGAGACGGCGACGGGATTAACATTCTAAACCCAGCGTTTCTGAAGTTATTGAAGCAGTCACATGACGACAAAAACTCCACCGCTGTTGCTACAGAGGTTCTGTTTGTAACATGATAATCCGGAGTAAAGGTCATGAACCTTTCATTCATAAAGAGCTGCATACCTTAGTAGGTCATTCTCTTTCTCTTGTACTAGCGAATTCTATCTGTTGTTTTGTATGTGTAGAAATTGACCAGGTATTTGATTATTTAAGATACTAGAATGTTTGCCTATCTATTTCAAAGTTAAGAAATGCCCTGGGAGGAACCTAACTCGCCATCATGCAAAATATTGTGTGGACTACTTTAGGTCAATTACATACATACGGAGCACTACTTTTTCTTGTTACAGGAGTAGATCTTCATGTACGTAAGATGGGTTGCTGTTCTGGTTAAGAAATGTCACGTATATTTTTTTCACGCTTAAAATTGATGCTTCCAGTGCAAAATAATGGCAAAAGAAAACATGTTAACAAACAGTAACACGCTAAAAGCGGTTACGGTTATGATTTAAACGCCTGTGTAACATATTCCACTCGTATTCGTTAGTGCAGAATCGCATTGCACGGATCCGCACTAAGCGCGGAGAGGTACAGTTAAAAATGTTGTGGAAAATATGCAAATTAGCAAGGCCTGATTTCGATTTCCAGCATAAGACGGCTTATCGCCGTCTAAAAAACGCCCGCCAGGACATCAATTTATAAGTGAAAAAAAAGTCCAATGATTAGAGCGCGTATCCTAGTATACACACAGGCCCGGATTCCATCAGATGCCCTGGTCATACATTTTTTTTTCTTGGCTATAAAATCCCTTGATTACATATTTTTTGTGCTGTCTAGAGGAAATCCCCATCGTGGGCTCCATACTGAACCACGCGAATAAGCACCTGACCAGCCAGATTCCTATTGTCTTCTGCCCCCGCCCCTCCCCCCGCTGTTAATGTGTAGGTATTCCGAATCAGCAGTCTTTCATGACTGTGTGATAAGCATGTATGTAGGGTGCCGCGTATGCAAATTGAATGGCACGTTCACTGACTGATAGACATTTGCCGAGTGATACCTAAGGTACCACCAGACTTACATGTCTGCCAAGCGATCAAAAATAGGCAATTACCAAGAGTTTATTTGTATGAGTTGAAACTATTCCAGACAGATGCAGTTTAAGAAATAGCATGAAAATAGATAAGTATAAAATTAGCCCCTAAAAAATAAAAACTAAGTTATTAAATATTTCATACAAGTTTGTTAATGAAAATGAACGGTTAACCCATATTTCTTACTTTTATTTAAAAAAAAATCCTGGGGGTGGCCCCCTATTCGCAATTACCGGGGTGAGTAATGCCCTTCTTTCAGTAATATCAGTATCCCAGTTTGCCCCCCCCCCCCCCCACACACACACCTGTGGGTTGGAATCCCAGTAGTTGTCAAACTTTTCCTTTCTATTCTACTTGTTTGTCATTATATCAATACAATTGTAGTCAAATACTAAAATACATTTGCTCAGAAGGTATTAAGTAACATGGCTTTGTGAAGGTAAAAGATAAAACTATATCAGTCCCACTCGGCATTATTTGCCTCGGGGATGTACTCCCGGGAAACCTTACTGAAGAGTCGCAAGCCATGTGGAGGCATCGGGAGGCCTCGGGAGAATGGCAAAAAATTTCAAAGTTTGCACTGATTTTTTTCCGATGTGTTCTCGATGTTTTATCAGGAAAATATGCAGGGGAAACACATTAGCGGAGCCTGAGTCACGGGGAAGCACCAGGGAAGCATTCAAGGAGCTTCCGCGAGGAATCCCCGAAGCGTCGGTGATGTCTCGCCGAAATGTCAAGAGGGCGGGGTATTCGACGAATATTCGGCGACCTTTTTGTGACACATTTGAATCCCAAATTTTCGCAATTTTTCGGCGAGTGTTGAAAAACACACTCTGAAATTTATTGCTGTTTTGGTCAGTCTTAGACTGAGACGGTTAAAAAGTCCAGGAACATTGGTGGGGGATCCTCATCCCCACCCCCCAAAGTCATCTCTTAATTTTGTCTCTAATCTCACCATCAAATTCTCATAATGACAGCGATACATCCCATAATCTATGGGGATATTCCCCCAATGATGTTTCAAATTCAGTGAAGCACCGGGCACATTTATGGAAGGGTATTAACGCATAAATTGCATCTTGCATTCGTACATTACAACTTGCATTCATACATTTACATCTTGCATTCGTACATCTACATCTTTCCTTCGTACATTGACATCATGCATTCGTACATTACATCTTCTCGTACATTTCATCTTGCGTTTAATTATTTTTACATTCGGTTATCTAAGGTACATCTTGCATTCGTACATTACATCTTCTTCGTACATTTACATTTACATCTTGCGTTCATACATTCAGTATTACATTCGGTTATCTGATATTGGAATCGTCCTTAAAAGCATTTTGCTCAAGTGGCATGATGCATTTTTTAATTTAACGTTTTAGCCTTATTTCAAATTATTCGCTAGATCGGCGTTTCATCGTCTTACTATAAACAAATAATAGAACATGCGACAAAATAGAACGCGTCCAACGGTGTTTGACAGCAGAAAGCGCAAGTTCGGAAACTGTCGAGTTCTGGACGGAAACTGCCGACAATATACGAGTATTTTGAAAAGATACAATAGTTGTAACAATCGTTTTAAGCTGTTTTAAATGAGGATGAATTTATACTGGTTCATATCATGTTTAGTTGAATACTTATTCAAGTTAGTTTGTTTTAGAACATGACATGCACTGCCAAGACCAGCGTCTATCACTAGATTTTTTTTTAAAGTTGTTTATACCAACGCATGATTGGTGATACCATTTGCGGCATTTTTTTTTTCACATTGAACCATATCAGTGAATTCAGGCATTTCACATACATCCTATTACCAACGGTATTTTCTTGTGTGCAAACTTACACAATGAAAACAAAACTAAAGTTTATTATATCCGGATCCTATATCCTCCTTTCACAAAAAACCTTTATTTGTAATCTTACATTTAAACTGGCGTTAATTTGTTTATTAAGGGTAGCTTAAAATTACATTCATTTTATACTTAGCTAAATCAATTTACATATTGAGTATTTAGCGAGTAAAGACAATTTCTCTGTGTATGTTCTTTCATAACGTTTTTGATGAAAAAAGGATCAAAGTATGTTTGTTTACTTCTTTCTTTGTTTCTTTTCAACGATCAATTTGCTAATGGCCAAACAAATAATTCTCGTGAAATACCTACCATTAATAATTGAGTTGATTAATAATGTCAATGTGTGAAACAGTGTAAATTAATTACACCAATCAATACTTTATTTATCTTTTGAATGTGCATAACATCAAAGTACTTTCGGAATTTCCGATTTAAAATTGCGTTAATTGATCAATTATGAAGACTTTAATTACAAATAATGTGAAATTTCAGGTTTAAAATTGCGTTAATTGAACAATAACAAGACTTGGTTATAAATATAAAGGGTCTCAGTCGGTTTCCAATCTATCCCCCCCCCCCTGCCCCCCATATCCTACATACTAAACGACGGTCATCGGCCCTCGGTCTCCGGTCTCGGAGACCGGCGGAGACCGTCGATAATTTGGAGACCAGCTTTTAGTAGGCCCCAACTTATGTTTATCTTCAAAGTATATTTCAGTCATTTACGGAAATTGCCGACAACAAATGCGTAGCGCCACCTGTTAGCATAATTTGGTCGTCCCGTCATTATTACACCAGGTGTCGCATCGTATTATGCCTTGTGTATTGTGCTGTTTACATTCGGCTTTCCACATTCGGCTATTCGTCATTGTTACTGCTATGCTCTCTGACATTTGTGATTCGTTAAGAGGAAGGTGTTATTTAAATTAGAATATTAAACATGACTTCATCTCATCAAATTAATGTTAATTGATGGTGTTAAATAACGAGAATAACAGACATTATTTATAGCAAGATGTCATATCACAAAGTAAGATGTACAAAGCAAGATGTGCATGTCACGAAGCAAGATGTACACGTCACAATGCAAGATGTACAAAGCAAGATGTGCAAGTCACAAAGTAAGATGTGCAAGTCACAAAGCAAGATGTAAATGTACGAATGCAAGATGTAAATGTACGAATGAAAGTTGTAATGTACGAATGCAAGATGTAAATGTACGAATGCAAGTTGTAATGTACGAATGAAAGATGCAATTTATGCGTTAATACCCTTCCATACACATTCGCCGATCATCGGAGATGGTCCCACTGAGCTTTCCCGAACATCGGGAGCCATCCCCGATATTTCAAGGTTCGGGGGACATTCCTTGAGGCTTTGTGACTACATAGCCGAAACATCAGTAAACGGACCATCCCCGAAGCCTAACCAGTGTCATTTATCATGGGACTGCCCGTCTTTTTGGCTCAAACATCGGGAGCCTTCGGCAGAAAATTTGTGTAATTCCACTTCTCCAGTGGACCTTGGCATTAGATAAATTGCCTTAAAATTTAAAAAAATATATATTGTATTAAAAAAAAAAAGCTTTCCGTTTTATCCCCAGATACCCTTCAGAATGCATCTCCATCATACTAAAAAACATTTTTTTCCAGGGGGAGCATGCCCTCGGACCCTACTAGCACTCGCACATCTCAATCAGGTTTTGGTCCCTCTAGCGGAAGAAGTCTGAATTCAGGCCTGGGGATCTTCGGATAGTTGTGTTGGATTAAAGTAGTGTTTAATTCTAAGTGCGCTGGATTTTCTCTGGAGCCCAAGCATATTATAGTAAGTTCGTTTCTTTATCTTAGTTTTAGTTCTATTGTTGATTTGCACCTTAGTTTTGTACACTTCTGTTCCAATATACTACATGTAGTTGTATATTGGAATATCCAGCACCATTTCGTTATTCACCACTTCTTTCATTACACCCATTGTGAATAGTATACTCCATTTTCTTGTGATTTGTTCCTTTATCATTTTGTCTATTTGTACAATAGTACTGTCAATCGTAAACTTGCATCCCAGGATACTATTTCTTTACTCGAAATCTAAAACATCACACCATCTCTGAAGCATTTTCCTCATTTTCTCTTGTTCTATACAAATATTTCAAGATTTTGTTTATTTAATTGCAAAAACAAAACTGAATAGAACCTTATAGTTACCGATTGCATCTAACAAAGTACCCCAACAAGTAAATAAGTAAAAAGTGGTCACCTAACGATCTTCGCCTTAACAGCGAAGCTGAGATTGGCTAGATGTAATTTACCATTTAACCAATCAAATCGCTTATATCAAATTTTGGAAACTAGGTCAAAGAATATAAATAAGGTCAACTTATAATGGGGTAAAATCCTAACGGTCTGCGCCTTAATAGGGAAGCTGTGATTGGCTAGTGGTGATTTTCCAATATCCAATCAAAACGCTTATATCAAATTTCAGTAATCAGGTCAAAGATCATAAACAAACTCGACCTAAAATCTAAGTCAATCAAATTATAGGCCACCTAAATATGTACTATCTAGGTCAACTTACCTTTTTCCAAAAAAGACTCTCTTTCACAGCTTTTGTACTTTATACACCACAGAGTGGACAGAGTGATCGATTTACCTTAAATGAACAATCAGTGACATATACGCCCCCCCCCCCCCCCCCCCCCCCCCCATTATCTCAATGTATTACACAAGGTGGACAAACCAAAAACGGCAAAGTAAAAGAAAATCAAAGAATAATGATTACACAATTTCAGATTTGGTAACTTTGACTATAAAGTTACCACTGACCCCACACACAAGGCAAAGGGCGTTATTGACATATCCGAAAAATCAAACTTTGACCAGTTCAAGAAAAACCTACTTAAATCAAATACAGGAACTCATGTAGGCCAAACCAGAAACGGCCAAGTTGCAGCAACTTTCAATTCCGCAACAGCTTCCTTACTGGTCAATAATATGGAAGTAAAACCTGCCTTTCGCAAGTTAATAAGGTGAAACAAATGTTAAAAACATGTGCATGCTACCTAAAAATGCCACGGTCAAACTACCTGTCAACATACGACATGAAGCCTGCACCAACAAACAAAAACAATGTGCACACTACTCGGGCAAACATAGGTCTGCCTATCTAGGTTGCCCGGCATATTTAAGTTACAAGAACAAGGTTAACTACACCAACAGTTAAACTCATGACACATGAAACCAAACTTAAAATGGTTTCATAACAATTAGTAGGAAAAACTGAGGAAGAAATTCTTGACAAGAAAGAATTCGCTCAGCAAACCCCACAGTTCACAACCGAAACGAAAATCATCAAGGTCACCAAACCCAAAAGGGTCACCAAGGAAAATACCGTCACTAAAGTAATTACATTCCTACTCTCCCTTCCCCTATGAAACAAACCCTACAATAAACCAATTCACAGGGGATACATGGAACATCATCCCCAGGGTCAACCAACAACCTACACGCCATGCAATGCCCATAGATACGGTCCCATGACTCAAGGACCCATGGGACTTCCGGGCCCATGATTCTCGAGACAGAGTTGTCCCCCTTTCATGGGACCGTATGGGCGACCAAACGCGCCTTTTATAAATTGGAACGGGCCCCAGGATAGAGAGTTCAGGCAGCTCAAGTAAAAGTGAGCATTAAAATATATAGTTACTTATTACTGGCGGCGTTTCGCCAACAGAATAATCCTAAGCACAGCCTCGCCGTCATGTCAGAATGCCAATTCCTTCAAGACATCTAATACAAATAGAAAAAGTTATGAACTCCAGAATCTTACAGCAAAAACAAAGAGCCCAATAGACATAATTTGCATCCAAGAAACTAAGTTACAACCAGAACAAACTGCACCCAAACTTAAATTGTTACCACGCCACGGTCCACTCTCACCAATGGAGGGGTGGGGGTCTGTATTTACGTCACAGAAGGTCAACAATTCACAGAAATAAGCACAGTCCAAACAAATTAGACAGAATCTTGTGCCATTACATTATATAGAGAAAAGGGGAATATTGAAATCTACTGTATATACGTCCGAAGCAGAGAACACAATACTAAAGAAAATTATAGGGAAGTCTTCAAAAGCATAGGTCCGAGGGAATTTCAAAACACATCCTATGGAACCCAGAAGGTGACTTCTAGTGTGACGGCGAGGCTACAACTCTTCTCAGTATAACAAACGACAAACAACTCAACATAATAACTGATGGTCAGATAACAAGAACAAGCAATATAGCGAACGACAAAGACAGCGCAGTTGATCTAGCCATAGTACCTACAAAACTTAACCCGTAAAATGAATTTTCTGTTTATGATAACTCATTGGGCAGTGACCATTTACCTACAGGAATCAATATTATTTTTGCATTTAATAAAGAAAGTAAGAGTCAATATGGTAAGTGGATGTTAAGAAAGCTAACAAAAAAGACTGGGTTACTTTAGAAGAAAAACCTGTGCTGAACTATGACATAACGGAAGTCAATATAGAGGAAATTTAAAAAAAAATATAACAAATTACGAAGTATACTTAATAGACCTATACCGAAAAAAAAAAAGACCGT
This sequence comes from Solen grandis, assembly GCA_021229015.1. NCBI lineage: Eukaryota > Metazoa > Mollusca > Bivalvia > Adapedonta > Solenidae > Solen > Solen grandis. The sequence continues at coordinate 61,296,300 of CM037786.1, read as the reverse complement.
GTAGGAAAAAAAGAAAGAAAAAGAAATGCACAAGTTCCCTGGTGGACCATATAATGGGAAGAAGCAGGAAAAAAAAGGAGAAAACCTTAGAAGAAAATTTAAAAAAATCCAATTCAATTGAGCTTCAACGCAGATTTTAATATACTCGAGTCTTGTAAAAACTTACCCGATTCCGCAAAAGCCACACTCCTAACGCTTATCAATCAATCGTGGCAAACAGGTCAAACCCCAAATTCTTGGAATGAAGCCACAATTATACCACTTCTTAAGCCATTTAAACGAAAATAATTCCCCAGCTCATATAGATCTATCTCTTTAACGTCAACATTCACAAAATTAATGCAAAAATAATCAAACCAAGGTTATGTCACTTTCTCGAAACAATCTGCTATCAGACTTAAATCAGGCTGTAAGTCAAACCACTCTTGCTAGGATAACCTTGTAAGACTGGAAAATGATACCAGGAAAGCACAGGTCAATAATAAAATAGCAGTTGCAGTGTTCTTAGACTTAACATCTGCCTTTGATAAGCTATGGAACTCGGGTGAAATTCTAAATCTAAAACAAATAGGGATAGAATATTGGCTAGCGGATGTCTTAAAATATAGGAAAATCAGGGTAAGATGTGGTAGCTCAACCATGATATTAAAGAAAAGTCAACGGCTGCCCCAAGGTAGTGTACTACCCCCTATCATATTCTCTCTAGTTATGAACACACTAAGGGATTATATAATTGCATGTAGACACAATGACAAATCTACAAACCCATGTAAAATTTATCTTTGACAATTTGTTGATGACGGAACAATTTGGTCAACCTCTAAAAGGTCACCAAAACAAGCAATGAAAAGAATTCAAGTAATAGAAATATGCAGTGATAAATTCGTTTTCCAAGTAAACCCGCAAAATCACAGGCTATTAGTTTTAGTAGAGCGAATCAGACACTCGACAGAAATATCCCCTAATTGAAGTTAGGCGGGGAAACACTTAGCGACACTGCTAAACTGTTAGGTCTCACATTTGACAAACACCTAACATGGGAAAACATCATACTGGACCTAGTTAAAAGATGTGAGAAAGTTCTGAATCTCATTAGACGCATCAAAGGCCACAACTGGGGATGAAGTAAAAAATCTCTCATGACGGTGTACAAATGTCATATAAAGTCAAAAATTGATTTTGGACATAAAGCATACCACTCTGTCAGTGACACTCTCTTAAGGTAAAGTCCCTGGAATGGTTCTGTAACGTCTTGGACCACTTAACCTCTGCCAAGATAACCAATGTACCCTAATTAAACATTAGGAAACCTTGGTTATCTCCGTGAAAAGCCATGAGGTTCGAAATGTAGCGGAACCATTCATCATCCTTGGTGGTCGCCTCACTCTGAGAAGAGTATATTCGCGATTTGACTAAGACTATGCAGCTGAGAGGGGATATGGAAATCTAAAAAGCATACACACGTGTGTATTTGTACAAAAAGTTAAAAGTTTTGAAAAGTTAAAAACCGGGTTGTGTCTAGAATGAATGAATGTCAGCCAGAACAGACTTAAAACCCTCAATTGTGAGTTGGCTGATGGCATTCTGTGGCATGTGGTTCCATAGGAAATGCTAGCTGGAAAGAAGCTGTATTGATAGGTGGATTTGAATAAATTGTTGATTATGGGATTTAGTGGATCTGGAATGATATCAACAAGGTTGTGTTTGATTCTGTACAGCATGGTGGCCCTGGCAATTTCGCGTCTGTGTTGTGTGTCCCATTTTAGAGTAATCACAGACTGTAAGAAAAGTACACAAACTTTACTTTTACTAATAGAATGTACAGAAATCCCTGTATCGCTACTGAGAGAGAGAAAAATGCATGTTAAAGTATTGGCCACGCTCAATAACATTAGGAAATAGGCTCCCAATAAATAAGGAAATTAAGGACTTTAATTACGAAGCTGGAGCCAACAAATAAAGAAAGGTTAAAAACCATACACCCAAGAAATTTTCTCTCTTATGGACAAATTGAAAAGCAGGCGGGATATATTGAAAATAGTAACGGAATCATTAGAAGGTATATCCCTCCCTAGTGTGGACATTAAGCTAAGCAGAATAATAAATAAGAAGGCCAATCCAACGGTATCTCAGCAAATCCATCTAACACATAAATACAACTAACGCAACTAATGCAACATGGTCAATTTATACGGATGGAAGTTAAGTTTCAGAAAAACATTTAGAAGGAGCAGGTATATTTATCATTGACAAAGATGGTGAGGTAATCTTGAAAAGGGCATTAACCCTTTCCCTCATAGAGGATACCATGAAAAGACCTATGCGAACAGCATAAAACCAGATCAGCCTGCGAGTACGAGGCTGATCAGGTTTTATGCTGTTCGCTGATCCCCATTGGTCTGGTAATGAGGATTTTACAATTAAATTTGGTCAGGTTTGAGTTTGGCTTTCTGCAGATCAGGCTTTATGTGGTACCTATTGAGTACGTCAAAATGAGTCTATATGAGGGAAAGGATTAAAGTGGACCACACTTGTGAGCTAACAGCCATTAACACAGCACTTTTTCAAACACGAAAAAGGTCAAATACGAAAGGAAATATACGGATTCTCTTGGTGTTCTCCAAGCAATTCAAAACTGTACAAGATTTAATCATGTTATTACTAAAAAAAAAAAGTTATGAGAAAGAAACATAACGGTTAACTATGTATCCATCTGGCTAAACATAACATCTCTCAGATCAACAATACAATAAACAACTATGGAGATAATATGCCTTTTGCTCTATATTATCTCACAAACTCTTTCAATTATGCGTAAATTATACTTTATTAAATACATACATTATCTTAAATATCATGATAATTTTCACCAAATTTTACCTTATGGAAGCCATAAAAACAACTTTTCAAGGGGTGAGGGTCACACCCCGGGTTCTGTGCATTTGATAGGCGGCGGTCGGACCCTCATTAAAACTTAAATACGACAACGACGAGGCGTGTCGAATGTTCATTAGTGCGTCCACTGCTCCATGAACACGCACCGGTACATAAATCAGCCGTGGTAAAGAACTGACCCCGAGGTTATAAAACTTTTTCCAGCTCAACTCAGTTTCAGACTGAAACTTGGTTTGCTTATTTTATGCATATCAAAACAAACTGAGTAACCTTGACAGTGAATTTATGTAGATTGTAGAAAGTATAGCAAAAGTTAAAAAAAAACTTCACTGACTAGTACAATTTTATTTCGAGCACAAACTCGAGATAGGCACGAAAAATGTTTATAACCTCGGGTCCAGGATTTCTTACTTTACCATATCCCCCGTACAGCCCAGTTCTGCCTCATGTAACTTTTGGCTGAATCCACACATCAGTGTCTTACAGAACGTCGGTTTAAGACCCACTCAACTGTCCAGGGTGTGTCATTTTCCAGTGTGCTGGCGCTATGCCCTAGTCGGACTGTAAAAAATGTATTTTCCGAGTGGACTTGATTAAACGTCTGAAAAAATGTATTCAATTATAAGGGGGGTACTTTCAGAAACTCGACTAGACAAATTTGACCAGGTATTAGCAGTACTATTAATCCATGATCAGAACTTTCACAATACGCATGCGTGGGTTTTTAAATTTTAAACTCAATATATTCATTAGATTTGATAGGGACTTCAGTATGATATTTGATATAATAAATAATTCTTGAGAAGTGGATTTTATGTCACATGTTTTAATCAACTTTAAATTTATGGAGAAAAAATAATTGTACATCCAAAGAAAGTGCAGTCAAAAACACATTTATATGCATTAAACAATATAGCCCAATATAGTCATAAAACAAAATATACGTACGACTAATTTCAAATGAACCAATAGATTTACAGCATTTTTGTAATCTGATAAGAGCATTAGTAGTTCTCAATATTGAAGTAAAAAAACCATCAAGAAGAAATACATTCTGTCAATTTTGTTGACTGTTTCAAAGAATGATATTTAGTCTATTGTTAGATTAATATTCATCATCAAAAGTATACATATTATCATACATAACAATGAGGAAAATATTGTTAAATTGATATCGATAATGCAACTGTCCAATCAAAATTCTCATGTATAAGTCGGAATGTTTGTTGTACATAATTGTGCACACTACGTAAGGTCCTTTTCTGAGCAACATGGTTTGATCACATGAAACACGTGACCTGGATTTCTTATTATTACTGGTAAACTTGTAACATAACAAAATGGATGTAACAAAGTCCATATCCATTATGCCTTACACACATCATCATAGAAAAACAATACCAAAAGCACAGCTACATTAGATCTAGGTAATATCAAATCACTGCATCAAGATTCAACAGCAAAATTTAAACCATATAACGTATACAGATCATAATATTTTAGTATGTGCAATCAACAAATGATAAACAAGTTCTGCATCACGGTTAAGTTAAGTACTCATAAATGGAATTACTTTTGAGTCATGAAATAAAAAGTAGAATGGGTGTCCCAAAACATAGTCATTATAGACAGTTATTTTCTCAAAATTCAACGGTGGCCCAAGCTTAGAGATCACGATAGTCAGCCTGCTATTAAATTATTAACAATCAACAAAGATGAAAAATATAATTATTAAAAATTTATTGAGTTTTATAATTCAATTTGTATAACGACCAAAACTTCAGTCATTGCAGATTTCATTTGTCGTAATAAAACATGGTGGCAAAATGCACTGTCCAAAAAATCGGCGAAAGAAAATTAAAAAACAAAACAAAAACAAAAACAACCCCCCCCCAAAAAAAAAACAACAACAACAAAAACCGGTAGTACAAAAAGAACTGGCAAAACGGGCAAATAACTCAAGATCATATACAATGCTCAAATTTGCATAGGAAAATTTAAATATTTCAGACAAGTGTGTATATAATAATAATAAATATCGGGAA
>CM037786.1:61241260-61291260 GCA_021229015.1 Solen grandis | reverse complement strand
ATATCTCAAGCATCAAATTAACAGTGGACTTTCATTAGTTACAGGTGTGAAGTCCTAATATCCGGACCTGTGGACCCCAAGGTGGACCGCCCTCCAAGATTTAATGCCCGTGTCTGTTTGTAGAACAGAAATTAACAAAGCTTATCTTGACATAATTGCTCTGATGTGTATATAATGTAGTCCAAACTCACAAAGTAAGCAAACTATGCCTATAAGCAGTATTGTACACCTGGGAAATTTATCAGAGTTCCATGAAAATCCTTGATGACATTTCAACAAAATGAGCAAATGATCTGTTTAAAAAAAATCAATACGTGAGATCAAGATATTAACAATTATTCTGTCAGGAAGGTTTAGTTTAAGTTTTTAAGAACTTATTTTCTCAAGCAACAGAAAGAAAAATATCTATGAACTAATATCCTTAATTTGAATATTGAGAAGCAACAAATAAACTATGCTGTATATATAATAAAAATATTAAAAATGATAATGAAAAGATCTTTAGAACTCTTCCTGGATTAATAAACTTTAAATTAGCAATCAAAAGCAAAACATAAAAAGAAAAGGAAATTGGTTGATTATATTAGAATTTAAATAATCTGCTACCTATAAATGGAAAGAAAAGATTATCATATATTAAATTTGTTGACATTATTTTGAAGATTAGAAACACCCATAGAGGTTTTACATTGATCAACAAAATGTAAGTATGAAATTAAGACATTGGAGAACTCACCTAAAGAAGCTTATAAATCAAATTTAGTCAGCAGTACAGGAAACAACCAATTGAGAGCTCCAACCAGCCTAATGGTTCACACAGTCCTTACAGAACTGCTACCAAAACCTACATGACATTAAACCAGGTAGACTATCTATCTTCCAAACCCAACAATTGTGCCTTGTACACTATGGCTCAAACTTGTCATTCACTTCTGACAAGCTAGTTACCAATCTGAGAAGAACGTAAGCTTATCAGTAAATCAATAACACCAATCAAGGCTCGACTGAAATATTTTCCCATTTTTTTTTCTGTCAAATTGTATTTGCAGTTGCCAAATCCCTGTAACACACGAAACCATAGAAGTACTTAAGTTTGGTTGTTCTAGGATCAAGTATAGATAAGAAATCCATGGTAGACTGTCGCCAGTAAAATGCAAGTAGTTCCGGACCAGTCTCCAAGTTAAAACCTGTCTAGGAATAGAACCGTCTCCGTGTGGAACCAGCCTAAGTATGGAACCAGTCTAAAAACGGAACCCAACTAAGTGTGAAAGAATAAAAATTGACCCTTTAACAACAAGTTAGAACTACCTTAGATATAGAACCAGCCAATGCATGGAACCAGCACAAGTATGAAACCAGCCTAAATAGAACTAGCCTACCTAAACTTTGAGCAGGCAGGCCTTTGGCATGGGGATCTGTTAGTTTGCTAACAATAGTTGTTAAGACAGAGGCATATCAAATAATGTCCTGTCTGGAAAATGTGGGCCCAACAAGAAATACTATTAAAGAATACCTGCTGACATGCATTGTATGCTCTTGATAAACTTGCATTGCAAAAGAGATTGCTTACTTGGCTCTTTTTTCGTTCAGTTCTAATCTCTTTCAGATTGAAGAGAAAATCAATAGGAATAAATTATCGTTAAGTGTCAGTAAGTTTGAACTGAGTATTTGTTTGTATTGGTCTTCTCTACCTGAAAAACTGCACTCCTTCCTTGATACATACAAATACTCTCCATATATCCATATATGGACCCCCCCCCAACACACATACACACAAAAAAAAAAGGGGGGGATACAAAAATTATCCACAATAATTGAGTATAGTATCACGATTCTTGACACAGGCTGACATTCTTTCAGTATGGCAGCACAAAAAGTAATGCAAATCTTATAGAGACTACTTACTAACCAAAGGATATTAAATGATATAGTATATATATATATCAGAAAAACTTAAAAAATATAAGAAATTTGAAAAATGTATGAATAAACCAAAAGTAGCACTACTAACATTGTCCAGCCTTCTTCTGACAATCCCTGATGGAGGACGATCATCTTCTGGGTCTGCCACAGCAGCACCCAACGGTGACCTTGAAGGTGACCTTGGTGAGGCCACAAGGTCACTCTCCTTCAATTCAATAGCTGAGTCTCCAAATGTATCGTCTGCGCTTTTATCCATCTTTACACAAGGGCACACTAGGTCAAATCATTTAGCGCAATAAAAGAAATCTAAATTTCAAATTAACCAAATTACACTTTGTCCTGGGATCAGTGTACCTATATTGGCTTACATGGATCACTACATTAAGCTCTCCAAAGTCTGCATTGATGATCAGCCTATTGAACTCTGTGCATAGAGTTTCAACGTTATTACCTCAGCTTTGTTGCACTGCTCATGTAATCATCCAATTATATAAAACTTCTTTATGCAGTCTGGCACACCACAATATCACTTAATCCATTCAAAAACAGCTAACATAAACTTGTCTTTGATCCACCTCCTTGTCAAATCTTTCGATAAATGTGATGTCTCAATTTCAAAATTAAACCTATAAACATTAATTCCAAATTAAGAAATACTTCATATGGTGCTATTTCCAGTCACAAAAAAATGATGTGCCTGAAAAGTGGTGTGAATCTTTTAATCATCCCTTTTCTACTTTTATGGTCTACAACAATTTATTTCCACCACATCGGAATATGAACCACTTGAAAATCTCCAGCTGACAAGTTATACCCCGGACCAGTGATAAAACTGAGACAATGAGCTTCGATAGACCGAAATTATACAAACAGCCTTTAGTTGGATCTGTGGAAGACGGTTTCGACTGGGCTCCCCCTAACTAAACCTAAATCACATGAGCTGAACCCATGTCAATGACATGGTCAATCAATTTTACAGGCTCAGAACAAAACGAGCAAATGCTTCATACCTACCATATATTGAACAATAAGAATTACTTAATTAACTGCTTTAACGACTTAAAATCCTCAACAGATCAAGCCAAATAAACCATTCTGCTGCTACTTACATATATAGAGCTTCATAAAGACATCACACCTATGGCCAAATCATTTGAAAACAATGCTTTATCAAAGATAAAGATGATTTCCATGTGTCTTTTCCTTGTATAGAGAATACTGTATACACATCCAAAGAGCATTTTAAACTGAAAAAGCAAAAATGATGTAAATCATGCCTCCTAATAGTATGACTTACTGGGTTTTGAGTCTGTGGTATACCCTTAACAGATTTGCTCTTATCGCTCAAAATGGAGCACTCAATGGAACAGGTCAAATTGTCAGAGTTACAACTAAGATCACTATATGGGGTAGAGAGGGGAATATCTTGGCCACAATAGGCCCCTCTTATCGGGACACAAAGTATACTTCAGAGGAAGAAAATGCAGATAATCTATGGCCATAACATATGTATTGTCGACAAATGGAAGTCATAAAATGTAAATACTTAAGTCGGTGCAATGCTGGCTACTGACTTATCTGTCCGTTATCGTTTACATACCGTAGCACTATCAGGGCATATAGGCAGAAATATGACCAATATTTTAACCAAATATTTGCTCTAATAAGCAAATATGTACCTATATTGGTTATAAACATTAAGGGTTAAATGGGATATCGATATTCGATGAGAGGTACCAAAAATGTCCGTAGCCTCTACTAGAGTGTTTATTTCACTTTTAAAACCCTTTGTAAAATTTATCCATTTCAATTGTCGATATTGTTTGATTCACAAATTAAACATCCTTCTGTCAACTAGTGAGAACAAATATTGCAGACACAGCACATTTACAGATATAATGTTTATAAAACATAATATTAAGATCGAGCCACAGTATACAGAAAACTACTGTCAAATAGCAGTTTTAATTATGAATGTACAAGTCAGTGACTTGAATAATTCAAATACAGAGAGGCTTTGAAATAGCCATTTTTTTCCCTGCATCACACAAAGTAAAATATACAGCATTTCGGTCATCCTTGTCATTATGACTTCATAGAACTACAGATGTATCATCTGCAAGCAACTGGCAAACTTCCCACAGACTACCATAGAGAATAGCAAAGGCCATAACCAGGCTTAAGCCAGGGACTACCAGCTTGATATCCCTAACCCAGGTGACCTTATCACATAGACTGACCTACGCTAGATCCTGACACTGTCACATACAAAAATATGTCCACTTGTAAATAATCTCCAAAATTAAATTATCATATCAATAACTATCTCACACCATTACATTTCCTTTGCTGTAACCAAACCTCATTTCTTGTTGGGAAACTATCATACTCCACACTCAACCAGCTCAACATCCTGATGGTTAAGAAAGTCTGTGATATTTGGTTATAAACGTATATATGTGCTCCAAGATAATTCATTCACCTGTACCTCCATTCTCAGAAAAGACACACAAAAAAAAGACGAAAAAATGAAAACAGAAGTAATGAAACAGACACTTAATACTCTTATACTTGACCCTGCACTGTACTAGTAATTTTTAGGACTAATTCACATTTATAAATGGTGAGTTAATTAAATTACACTAATTATTCATTCTTAAATCTGATTGGCCAAGAGGAATTACTATTAATCAGTGTATTATTACAGTTAATCATGTTACTCAAGTATTATACTACTACAGTGTAGTATTGGTCATGCTGACTTCAGCCTCTGTAACAGTATATAATAACCCTTTACCTCATGAATATTCATGTACAAATTTATGACTTTATGAATATCAACTGACTGAACTTTAAATGGTATATGAAACAATGGATCTTCTTTACCATGCAGACTTTGTAGAATCTGAGCTACAATGTTGTTTTTGCTAACAGAGGAGATGCTGATCAGACAACTCCTATAGGAGCTGTCTGATCTGGGTCTGCTCTGTTTGCCAATGCATCATAATAAGTTTACACAAGTAAAGGGTTAGCTATAAAGATGGCAAGACCGGAATCACCAGCCTCCAGGAGGTCATATAACAATTGCCACCCAAACCATATGTGGGCTCCAATAAACCGACACCTTGACACGACCTGGACAATGGAGCTTGCCACTGTAGGTAATTACAACATGTTTATGATTCACACATCATTAGCTTATGTCTTAATAAGTATTGATCAGCAAAACATTCATCTATAGACTAGACTATTTGAGTTTACCGTCGCTTCGACAGTATTTCATCTGTAAATAATCATACCTTTGCAACTAGAAATATCACTAAAGGTGATTAATACCCCCACACAATACTTTGACATAGGATATAAAAGTGCTACTGGTTTCAGAAAGAGAAGTCTCGAACCCTCCTGAATTAAGGCAGACTTCCCTCACTGACACCAGCAGCACCTTTGGTATCGCCAACGGCCTCTCAAATAAACAGTTGCAAGTTAGTTCCTTGCTTGCATTCTATATGCTACGATACAACAGGGATGCAAATGCTCATGTTAGCAACTCTTTACAGTTACTGAATACAGGACAGGATAGTACACTGCAGTTACTGCTGTAAACTTTAAACATCCAAAAATCAATAAGCAAAAGAGATTATTGCAGAAAATAAAGTACATAAATTTATCACATATACTTCAGTGTATCTTTTAATATACATTTTTAACCCTGATGAAGACTATAAGATTAGATAATAAATTCTGTCATCAACCCGAGTCTTGAAATCGTTTCTTATACAAATATCCTTTTTTAAAATAATTAATCATATATGGTTACAGCCATGGTATGACATTTTCCTGGATATCTCAGGGTTACCCATGTGATTCCTCATCCTATTACTTCACCACTCAGCCATGGAGAACCCTCAACACTGCACCCCAAGAGGCAGTTAATTTAGACATAATCAAAATAATGTTTACCTGTCTGTATAATGTATGTTCTGCCTTTAACCAGTCCTATCCAAACTGATGTCAGCAAACTTAATCCCAATTCCAACAAATTGGCAGCGCTCAATTATTTCTAAAAATAATGAAATGCACGCAAAGCGCAAATCATATACTACAGGCATAAAATAAATGCTTAGTTAGCCAAACCTTAAAATGTCAATATTTCAGAATAACGTTGGGACAATGCTTACGTGGTTTATGACAGAAGCGCCCCTGGGAGATTTTATCTACCAAACATGGCTGTGTATTAATCCATGCAGGTAAACAGTCAATTAGGAGTTAAATAATCAATCATTGGGCTCTATCAAAATACAGCCAGACTATAAACTGAAGTGATTGCTGGCTCTGATTTGACAATACCGCTGAGCTTATCAGTTATGCATTCCCGGCTTAGTCCAGAGTTTCTAATCACAGCTAAATATAATACATATATTCTAAATAGTGATAATCCTGACAACAACAAAAAAAGAATTTTATAAACAAAAAAAATAGTAAGATGTTAACAAGTATTTATAATCAGGTTATTCATACAGAGAAGCTATATGAGACTGACCTGATTCATGTCAAGTTCATTTCAAGGTTAACAAAATCAGAAGTCCCTTGGCAAATTATTTGAAGAAAAAAAAAGAAATGAAAGTCTTTCTTTTGAATCCAGCTAATGTTGCTTAATTGTTTGTTTGGGTTAAATGTCCTATCGACAGTATTTCAGTCATCATTTCAGTCTACTTGAGACAGATATAGTGCTGTCACACTGCAGTATCATGCCATAGACATGTGGCATGCCACATTATCCTGACATCCAGCCTTTTATACTAAGCGTCAAGCAAGGGAGCTATACCAGAAGCATTTTTATCGACTTAAGTATGTCGCAGTTGGGGATTAAACCCTCAACCTCCTGATTCTGGGGCAGATGCTCTAACCACTTGGCTCTGGGACCTCTCGAGGCTGTCTTGTAAAGCTTTATCAATGTTTTATCTTATCACTATTTCAAAAATACTTTGGGCAGAAAAATATAAATGTTTACCGACAAAAACTTGGAAATGTTAACTACATGTAATACTGTTCATGAGCTGTCTATGACAATTGTGAGGAAAAATGATATACGAAGCGTTAAAACTGTGTATGATCAAACACAATGCACCTTTCATAAGACACGTCTCAATCAAGAAACTCTATCAGTTATTGTGTGCCTATATTATTATAGCATGACAAAACAATGTATGGCTTTGTATAGTGTGTGTGTATTTAAAACATTAATGCATTGTCATCCATTTAAGCAATAAGTCAACAAGTATTGAAATATGAATGAGAGAAATAATACTTCTGTCAATTGCATTAGTATATGTTCTAATTTAAATTTCTGGCAAGAGTTGAGTACAAACAATACTAGACATATACATAATGTATGAGAATATTTAGACTTTGTAAATTATATACTTACATCATGAGCTCATCATATCACAATCAAAATCAAAAAAAAAATTCTGCAAGCATTCAGAAAAAGTATGGAATCCTTGAAAGTTTTGCTCAAAGAAAACCATTCTATCAAAATCATGGACAAATACAATTTACAATGCCTGCCTTCCTCAACTAAATGCCCAGTCTGTATAACTCCGTATCAGCCTGGTACAAAGTGGTACTTGAGAGCCATTTGTTGCTGCTGATTGCCAATTATGGAACTTGAAGTGGGAAATGGTCAACCATCAAAAAGCTCTATCATTACTGCTAACATATCAATACGCAGAACCTCTGTCATAGATATTTAGCATTATTCACCAAACAGGGGCAGAATGACCTTTGACAATCTTATTGTTAAAAGTAATCAAATCCCTTCATTGACCATTCATAGGACCCAAAACGGCAGCATATTATTAAAAGCATCCCAATCCATTGAATAGACCTCACAGCAATTCCATATCGTCCTCTTTTATTTATTTACTTGATCTTCATTTTTTTTCAATTTTCTTTTCAGTTTTTACTGCAAGAGAACTTTAACATGACCAATTCTGAGGCCTATTTTACTTAACTTCATACAAACAATTTTGATCTCAAATGGAAGAATGTTGTCCAGTATTAGGAATTTATGTTTACAAAGATTTTTTTAAACAAAGATTAGTGAAACCGGCCCATTATAATTAGAATCCATGTAAAATGTACAACCCCAGTTCTCTCCTCCTATATATGACCATTCAATGCTTTCATAAACCTATAATGTTCTGCCTATCACAATGCTATATTTATCAATTTGTGATGAATAAACAATCTGTGCATGAATCTAGACAAAGAAAAATATAATAAATATTCATTACAACAGTATAGTGAACAAGCATTCTTTTGCTGTATGATCAATTAATTTAAACATTTTATAAGCATGTAGATGACAGATGGTGTGTGGGCAATTCAAATCTTCACTAAATAAATGATTAATAAATATATTATTGTTGTACATGATTTGCTTTCAGAATCCTATAAGAGTAAATTGTAAATTCTTCAAAAGAGGATAAATCTATGGATTTCTTGTACACTGCAAAAGAACCCAACTGTCTCCCTGTAAATGACCATACCAATTCAATTGTTTACAAAAACACATTATTTGCATATATCAGCATATCTACGTCAATTTTCTGATATTTTCCATAGACCTTCCTTTTGCGTCTTAATTAACGAACCATCAGTATATAAATTGATGTAGAGGATACACAAATTAAGATTCATTCATTTCTTTTTTTTTCAAATTATTACTTACTGATCGTCTTCAGGAATACTGAACCAATACAAAACTGTTGACGTCCATACAAAATACTAAAAGTCATACTTTGATCAACATTTTCGATGTATGTAACTGCCATTCTACAGCAGATATAAGCACATTACCATAAAGTCAATAACATATCAATGTTATTTAATCATTTCAATTTCATGAATATTGTATGATTATGAAATATAATAGACTTTTAAGTACAGTTTTAATTTCCAAGTCCAGGAGATATAAAATCCCCAGAACATTGATTGGACTGGAGGCTCTCCAATACCGATGACTCTGCAAACACTTCTATATCTCGTACACCCAATATATTGGCAATAAATTATGTAACTTCGACAGACATGGGTCTCCTACTACATTCAACCAGGAGATATTCACAAGACTGTCTAGATTTATTTAATTCCCCTAAATGCTCTGTATGTGATATTTATGCACTTAATGGCACATTTTTGGGGTGATAAGGAGAAAACTGCTGATCTGTTACAGTAAAAGTACCATGAAAGTAAAATGTGCAAAATAATTTTTGTGGGCTTCATGCAAAAATATGGTAACAAAATGTAAATAAAGTTGCAGGAATCTCTCAATCTGAAAAATTAATGCACCCAGAGGCTCAATTAAGAATTTTGTGTGTGTGTCTCTCTCTCCACTGGAGAAAATATTGACTGATAATTTTTTATTATTTCTTTATCAGTTGTGATAATATCTGGAAAACAAATTTCATGATACAGCTATCAAATTTTCAAGGTGGGATTCCATTATATGAGACCTAAAATTCTTTTTAAGCCACTAGAACCAAGAAAAGGCTCAGGCACATGAAGAAGAGAGCACACCAATAATCTTTTCTAACAAATCTATTAGAAAATAACATCATTTTTTATATTCTAACAATAACAACAACCATAGCAACACAAGACAAGTGCTCAAACATCTGGCAAATTGGGCACTGTCAACAGTGATCCGATAAAAATACCCAGATGCACAAGTTCATGTCCTGAATAATATATTTGTAAAGATTCAAGTCTGTAGTACAAAGACTTTCAGAGTTACGTGCGTCACAAGCATAAAATTCCATATTTTCAAAATCAAAGTCCCATTTAACTCTGTCAAATTAACGAAGGTTTGATAAAAATACCCAGGTGCACAAGTTCATGTCCTGAATAATATATCCATGAAGTTTCAAGTCTGTAGTACAAATACTTTTGAAGTTGTGCTTTTCACAAACTTTCGAGACGGACGGATGGACGGACGGACGTACGGACGGACAAAGGCAAATCTATATGCCCTCCCCCCATTTTTGGTGGGGGCATAAATAGGGAGATCATTGTGCCCGGTAAAGTTATGGTTCTTAGTCACTGCAGTTCTCCTGCATAAAAAACAACATTGCAAATATTGGGTCAAACGAGTCATGCAAAGCTTGACAGATTGTCAATACAGGTACATCCTTTAAGAAACTCTAGGAGACGTAACTTGTACAGATTTTTGAAAATACACTGACTTCTGCCCCATCAAATCTCCATGAAAATCCCTGCAAATCCTACATATACACTGGGGATCAGCCTAAAATCTGACAAAGT
The DNA here is from genome assembly GCA_021229015.1 of Solen grandis. Taxonomy (NCBI): domain Eukaryota; kingdom Metazoa; phylum Mollusca; class Bivalvia; order Adapedonta; family Solenidae; genus Solen; species Solen grandis. The sequence goes on along the minus strand of CM037786.1, from coordinate 61,281,009 downwards.
TCTTGATCTATGACATACAGTTGTGAGAAGATCCCATGCGATGACAATTATCAGTCCCAGGAATCCTAGACTGATTCATTCAAAAGAGACAGGGACAGCTCCAAATGGTGCCCAATGCCTGCCTTTCAATCTACTATCATTATACCCAGGGTTGAAATCAATTCAACAGATAACTAGAATTCACAAGATACAACTATCAAGGTCAAATTAAGACCCTGTGAAAGCCTCTCCTGTTAAATTTTTGTCAACAATTTTCTTATCATCTCCAACGAAATATAAACTAGAGTTTATCTTAAGGTACATCTTATTATAATAATTAGATTTGATAATTTGAATCTGGAAGGAATGTAATTTATTTTATAAACTTTACTTCTTTAAATCCCACCTCTCTCGTTTTATTTCATCCGTATCAGATTGATGTGACTGTAGAGACCTTTATATCAATTAAATGAATTACAAAATTATGATAACAAAAAGAATCCTTAGCATTTCAAAATTGCAACAGGGTGAGAATCATCTATGCTCTATTAAGTAATGCATAACACATAATTTATGCAATGCAATACTTCAATACTTTACTACTTTTTTCTCATTCTTATTTCTAATCATATGCCCTGGTTTCTCTGCATAAATCTGTCACTGGATACCAATGAAAGTTACTTGGGCCAAAATCAAACTTCGATACCTGTGAAATATAAATAACTTTCATTCTTTTAAAACAAAAGCTCTCAAAGAACAATACAATCAAGGTAAGAAAGTGTGTGTATCATTACCAAGGAGTCACCATGATCCACTCACTGTATAGAGCTACACGCTCATTTGCGATCAAGTTAACAAGGTCTGCCTATCTACATTGTAACAGTGAAACAAGAGTTGGAAACCAATCAAAATGTGTGTCAATCTGAACAATGGAGGGTCGTATTTAAATAACTGCATGATCAATTTTAGCCTTTGAAAGAGGACACGAAAGTCTCTAATGAAGTAAATCTGTTCATAATAGCTATTTACATATACATTTTGCATATGTATAGTCAATAAATCAGGGAATACCCTGATGGCCTTTTGAAAATGTTTCCTTGGGTTTAACGTCCCATCTACAGTATTGTGGTCATTTTGAGACTTTTGCCAACATATGTAGCACAGATATAGTGCAGCCTTGTTACCTTCCATCCCAAAATGGAGTAACAAGCTGATCAGGTTTTAACTTGCCACAGTGGTCATCCTATACCAGTTTCTAAGGGGAAATAGGTAAAAAAATGTGTTTACATTTAACTGTATTAAAATACCAAAATTTTGAGTTCTCTACTTTTCAAGGGGTTAACCCTTTACTTTAAAATTAATTATTAGACTCCTTTGATGCATTGGCAAACAGAGCAGACCCAGATCGGACAGCTCCTAAAAGAGGGTCTCCAACAATATTGTAGCTAAAATTCTAGTCAGCATGGCAAGAAAAATCCCTCGTATTAAACACCATTTAAAGTTAAGTCAATTAATATTCATTAATTCAAGAATTCATACATGAATATTCATGAGATAAAAGCTTTTAACTTACTGTACTAATCATGCTGAGATCACACAGTGTCATAAATCAATGTCTGCAGTATTCAAAACCTTCATTACATGTTAAAGCAGCATTAAACTGGACTTAGAACCCAGAAATTACTGGACCACTCAGACAAATGCACATTTAATGTCAATAATATGTAACATTATTGGGCCAGATTGAGATTCTGATAAAGGTAAACATGGAAATGCAATAAGCAAGCACTCCAAACACTTGTACCTTGCAGATATACTGAGAGATTTAAAAATTTGTTGCGTGACTTTGCACGTCCGTAAATCACAAAATTTGTACTTTATCTTTTAGTGTTTTGAAGTAGAGACTACTGTTGAATCTGTTGTCTGCAATTTAAGGCATATAACTTATTTCACACATGGGTTTAACCACCGTTTCCGTAGTGATCTAAATTGAAAGACCGGATCAATAAAAGACAATTACATCAATAGTTGCGACAGCAGAGAATAATTGCAATAAACAAATTGTCAAAATTATGGGCCAATTATTTAGCAGATCAATAGAGCACAAAACTGCATGATCAGCAATATCTGACAAATATTACCGGACTCTAGCCCTTCCTAACCTATCATTATATAATATAATTATGTACTTTGTTACATCCTGAAAGAATTAGACGTTAAGAAATTTAATAGTATCGAGAGATTTAATTAAGTACCTGTACAAACTAACAAAGAGGGATTAAAGACCTATAAACATGAATGTATAGTACATGTACATGTTAACGTAAACTCCAAAATATAGAATATTGGATACATCAGACATAGCCAGATATATCAAACTCTTGTTTGTTTGTCTATTGGGTTTAACCTTCCAATAAGATCATTGATCACCAATATACAATAAGCTGATCTGCAGAAAGCAACTCATACCTACAAATTATTGAAAATCTCTACCAACACGAGACATGAACACATAACTGATCTGCCTCGAGTTACTCCAGCATGATCTGGTTTATGCTGTCCAAGTCTTTCATGTATCTTATGAGGAAAGGTACATCTACCAAACAATATTCAGTCTTTAAAGACGCATCACTTGAGAAAGACATGGATGATATTCATCCAGTCATATAAACACCACACACATTCTGGAACTAGCTTTATATGCGTTGTGCCAAGCAAGGAAGCTTTATTAAACTCTTGAGTATATATGACACATTTATTTCTGACCTGGTCCTCTCCCATCTATATATTCTGTATAAGTATACACACATGTATATCAAACACAGGACATGTAACCTTAAAAGCCTGATAAACCCCTTTTAAACTGCAGGCATTTCATTTCACACATATTTCCACATTTCATTAGTGACCTTGCATTCTTACAGCTGCTAAAACTATACAACTGTTAAATTATAAAACATCCAAAATATTTATTACATTAAATATTGTTTTTATTACAAATAAGTCTGATGATATTAGTAGTTAGATAAAGAAATACGGCACCAAAGCACAGGAAGTCCTACCTCATCCAGAGGAACCCTCCGGCCACTGAACTGGCTAGCACGCTGAAAACTGTGCCTGTAGCTCATCTTTGAATCGCGATAACAATTCCAAGACGATCGAAAGATTTCTTTTCACAAGACTGTGAAAAAAATGGCAACCCCAGCCGAGTCCAGGAGTGAGAGTAATCCAACAAGGCACGGCTTTAGTTGGAACAATAGGAAACCCGGATTAAAGAGGGCAACACTGTAATGGGCTCACTGGGGCGGAATATGGTGAAACAAAAGCTCTGCCAACATAAATTGAAAACTGTAAAATCATTTTAGTGCCTCATTCCAGAGCAATATATATGAATTATTGATACAGGAAATAGAACTCTATCAGTTGCCATTATTTTTTTATATCAATCAACAGCGAGGACAATACTGCGGATATGTAAATGACAGGTACTGGGACATTTGATTTTTAATAAACTGAATCAGCACATTTCTCATTTAGATATACATGGACCATCAATAGATCTTGTCTGCACTATTACAACAGTGCTTTCCTATAAGCTTTATGTTTTGATCCATAAATTGCTAATGAACCCCATCCCCATCCCAACAATTTCAATATTTGTGTCTTTATCTATAATTATATATCAAGGGGTCACTTGACCCATTTTAAAAAAAATCTATGATTATATCAAGAGGTCACTTGACCCATTAAAAATATATATATATATAATTATATAAAAGGGTCACTTGACCCATTTAAAAAAACAAAACAACAAAAAAAACACTGTTCTGGCGAAATATTTATGATAGCACTTTGAGGGACACAAAATCACAAAATTTACTATCAAGAACATCTGAACCTACCAAGTCAAGGGCCAGCTATGAAACCAGTCTTGCTTAATAAAATAATCTTAAAATTATGAAACATGCCATTGTGTCACCAAAATAGCAAGGGATGATGACCAAAAAATATATAAATATATGACCAAGACAAACTTTAATAATGTCCCACATGGAACATGTACAAGAAGGAATAGTTACATATCAGCATAGGAAAAGAAGTTCTATAGTGCTTTCATGCCACTGACTATTATTGTAAATATCTAATTTTGAAACAAAATTAATTTTTCAAAAATTTTGCTTAAATTTTTACATCTGTGTGTTTGAGAGTTATGTTCAATTGTTTGATCAATTTTACAAAACAGAGAGGTACAGGTTCTTTGATTTTGAAAGTAGAGACTGATTGTCCGGAAAATCAGGTAGTATATCTGTACTTGTGGCTAACTGACGTCACACACATCTAAAAGCTGCACTTAAGCTATATTCACCTGTTACCCTTGCACAACTGTAGACTTCAAAGACTTGAAAGTTCAAACCAATATTGAAGCCTCTCTCATACATTAAATATACTTTAAGTGGTAAATCAGCTTATCTGGAGTATAAACTGTTCTGACACACAGACTAAACTCTCTTTAATTCCACTATTGTGTGACGATATTGGTCTGACGAAAGTCCTGCCCTACCTTCTTGTCTCTAGAAGTGGCCCCTCTATTCTCTATTATTCAATTTTAACCTCTTTTTCGCTAATTTACCACTTAGAAGTCACTCTCAACTTATGACAAATTTAATTACCTTTCTATTTTCTGTTTTACTAATTGCACAAAAAAAGCAATTTATGTGACAAAATCAAGTGTTTCACAAATTTAGGGTGAACAGAATCTATTAAAACATTTCTCTCAATAGAAGTAGAAGTCTACGCTCATTTCAGTCTTCTCTTGTCTGCACACTATCCTATACTTAAATTATACACACAATTAAACCTTTTAACTTTTAAAATTATTTACTTTTTCTATAATCATACATTATTTTGTATTTCTTTTTCATTATTTACCATCTACATAATACATGCGCAATTTGGCCCCTCTTTTTCTACTATTTACAACTTTTATATACTATCATTGCTTCTGTCTTTTTTCCCCTCTATTGACCACTCTGATAAACTATTTTAGCCTCATCAACATTTTACTGCACTGTAATGCAAATTTGTCTGGACTCCAAGGTTTTGTTGTTGTTTTTTTCGCTCAGGTTAACAGCAATTATAACAGCTCTTATTATATATTGTATTGCAGTTAACTTATTTTCTGTCACACAAGAAATTACCTGACTGATCAACCATTTTAGTTTTAAGATGCTTAATATCATTAAAAGATTCTGTATACAACCAATTATGCCATTTATCACTTCAGCTATAATCTCTTTATATAAAATATATATTACATCATGGGATAACAATAACTCCTATCTCTTCAGTATTACCCACAATCCATTTCTATACAATAAACCTGTGACAAACATTGAATAGACTTAATTAAATAAAAACATTTGTAACTGGATTATACAAATTACAGTATGAAACAGAATGTGGTAGAAGCGGTTGTTTCTTTTTTCAAAATTATTGCTAAAAAAATAAATATTAAGAACAATAAAGAATAATTCAAATCGTAAAATTAATTTTCAAATTATAGAAATTAGAATATACTATTAAAAGACACCTTGGGGACTCAGACCTCTGAATTATTCTAAGTCATACAGAAAAACTCACAAAATATTCCCCCTCAGGGATAACTGATACTCAATGTTTTAAGAACTATGTAAGACCCTTTTCCTAGGTTAGATCCTGTTCCATATTTTGAAAAAAATATTTTCAATGTTGTTTTCCCTTTAAAATACAATGAGATAACATCAAGAAAAAAATTAAAACTAATCCCACTTATAAATTCTTAAAACCATAAATTATCATGATACATTTACTTCCCTTTAATGTATAATGTAAAAGTGTACAGTTCTAAATACAGAGAGATCAAACTACAATACAACAGGGAAAGTTAAAACCCCCACTTTCTATCACGTCCGAACTGGTCGCCCAATCTGGCGCGGCAGTCATATTGATCCCAGTAAGAGTACAGTCCCTGGCCAAGATTGCTGTTCACCAGGTACAATCTATCTACATAAATCTCTGTACACCCTCTGCTCAGAATATACCCTTTGTTCTAGTTTTTGTATAAATGTTGATTTACATTAATACTCTCGCTGAAACACTTTTTGAAATTCAAATAATTCATATACACAAGAAATAGCCGTTCATATTTTAGCTACAGGGAAACCAGAATATTATATTGTCTGTCACACAATGGAAGTCAAAATCATTGAAATCGTATGAATACAACGGCTCTACTTTCAAACTTCATTATTTTGTTCATTTTGATAGTTATTGATTATTCCATGATTTAATATACAGGGTAATCTAAACATGTCAACCAGTGCATTATCACATTATCAGTCCGGGCTATTCCTTCAGCCATGTTTGTCAATTTCACAGTTTAATTTCTCATTTCCAAGGCACTGATAAGTAACCCAGAAAAAGGTGCAACTGTTACTAATTCCATATAAAAAGATCTTTTTATATTTAATTAACATTATATTTCAGGCAAATGATTATTATATGATCTAAATGCATGCATAAAATTACTGAATATAATTGGTGAGCAATGAAGAGTTTAACCCTTCCCTCATAGAGGAAACCATGAAAAGACCTATGCGATCAGCATAAAACCAGATCAGCCTGCGAGTAATGTTGTTCGCTGCTCCTCAGTGGTCTGGAAATGAGGATTTTATAATTAAATTTGGTAAGGTTTATGTGTGGTTTTCTGCAGATCAGGCTTTATGTGGTACCTATTGAGTGCGTCAAAATGAGTCTATATGAGGGAAAGGGTTAATTGGTGAGCAGCGACAGTTTATCTGTGAGTTACTTTACTGAATACTGAAGAAAAAAAAGACTCCCATTCAAATAATATAAATTAAGGAAAGCATCAAACTTGATATAATTTTGATAGCTCATTAAACACATTGTGCTTAGAGGTCTTTTATGTGAATAGATTAATTCACAGAAAGTAATTTAAATCTGATACAAAGTAACATAAAAAGTTCTGGATGCCAAATAACAGTGAATGTATGTATTATTCACACAGTGTAACTTTTTTTAAATGTAGCGTGACCTGTGAGTGACATAGCCACAAAATAATATGTTAATGTTCAATATATCTAAATGCAATAAAATGTATCAATCACCATTGCACACTGTGAACATTAGTAGGTAGTCAAAGGACGCGACCTGGACAAACTGGAAAATAATGAATTCTCCCTCACAAGTAGCTTTTATCGCAAAGACAGGGAGGTCCCTTGTATAATAAAAAGAAACGCAAGACGAGTTTAACAATGGTGTGAAACCTAAGATGATAGTTCCTTTTTTCATTAAACTCGAAGGTATACTTATTGATGTTTGGAAAGTCAAGCAACAATAAAACCACGAGAGAGAGCCATGACCGTAATAAAACGTATGAACTTATCTACCCACAATGCCCTGGTCACTGGCATGGTTACAGGCTAGGTCAAATGAGGGTAAAATAAAAATTTCACCAATTATATATCAAACATCTATATCAGACTTTTATAACATTAATATTTTTCATATTTTTGTTTGCTAGGACTTCAGGTTTCAGTCCTTTAAGGACTTTTGTCATAAAGCTACCTCGATACTGCAGCATCATTCCATTGACATGTGTCATGATACCACAACCAGTCACATTTTCTTAACACTGGGTCGACCATTCCTAGAACTGAGCGTTAGACAAGGGGGATTAAACCTGAGGACCTTTTAGTGTGTTATAGTTGTAGATTCAACTCATTTCCTCACAAACTTATTGTTCTCACATTAATTATCTATCTGTCCACAGGAGCGAATATACCTGAGCTATATGACTCAGACAGAAATTTACCCTAAATCTCTAACCAAACAACTGAATATACTAAAAACATCAAGACAGGGAAGCGATAAGGCTGAAAATCAATTTCAAATCAGACTGATTACACTGGTAATGGTAAGTGTTTCACTATTTGGCCCACAATCATCTCCAAACACCACTATCTGGGCTGTCACAAGAGCCCCACAGAGACCTTAGTGGGTTAGATTAACCCTGCATGCACCACAAGCCTCTAGTGCACCCTGATCAAATTTATCTTCATTAGGGTCTCCTAGCAGCTCTGTAAAGCACTTAAATGACTTGCTGAAGGTTTTATTAAAATAATAACAAGATTTGCTTCTGACAATGAATTTGATGACCTTGATCACACTGTATGATATTTAAAGCATAAAGACAATACACACCCTTACAACTTCAACATTAATGCTGCACCCTCAGATGTCAATGGTCCTCCTAGATAAATTATTAAAAGTTCCAATACTGCCTACACTTGCTATCCTCTTTGTGGTCTCAGAGTGCATAAACTGCAAACACTTAACTACTAGTAGATTAAACACTATTCTTACGTTCAAAGGTCTTCCATGTATACTTTGTATACAAGTATAGTGGTGTTTTGAATTTTGAACAGTATAAAAATAACTGCCACACAATGTGACTATTCAAATTATAAAAATTTACAATTTAACTTTAGGTAAGAACAGCTGGGTTGTGTGAATTTTGCAAGTAGACGTTCAGGGAAGTCCCCAATCAGCTACATTTAAAACAAGGTGGACTTCCAAGAAATGACAGGCATAATTAACCCAGGCAATCTTGCCCTTGCAGTAACCACTCCGGTCTGCTGCTGCGCTGCCTGTCAATATAAGGAGTGATTAGACAGGCACATTGAGTGCTACTCACCCGTCATGTACCTTCAGATATTCTAATGTACAACACTGCTCAAGGACAGGCGTCGTGCCAAGAAACATAGATCAGGTAAACGTCTGTTTGCAAACAATGCTTTTAAAGATCAAAGACATGCCTAACAAGGTGTCTAAAACATATACCCAGTATATCCATGTTGTTATATCTACTCTACAGTCCGGGGTTCTCTGTGATTTTGTTATTTACTGATGGTGATTTAATAATGCCAGCCAAGGAAATGAAATACCGTAATCCATGCCGTAGTAGTGTTAACAAAGTATAAGGCATACCCTGAGTATATACTAGCTTGAAACAAGAGCACTGCATGCGGATGCCAACGCTCATCTGTTAGAGTTTTTTGTTAAAAAGGGAAGATAAATTAGGTGAAAATGGTGGGAAATGGAGTTATGGCCCTTCATGAGAACATAGTCCTTTATACTGAACAAGTATGTAATGTTTGATGACAGACAGTTTCATAGTTATGGCCAAGGTTAAAATTTTTCATGGCAAAAATGCCGACGACGACAACACCGACATCAGAGTGATGACAATACATTGACTTTTTTCTTTGAAAAATAGACGAGCTAAAATATAGGAAAAAAACGTATTTCAAGAGGCAGCTGATTTTTGTATTTTAACATACCATATTTCTGATAGAAATGATACATTTGATGAAAACCTGAGCAGATTCTTTCTTTTGTGACTGAGTATAGATCCAACAGTGGGACGAATCAATAGTGTGTCCTGGTTCGAAATTATTTCATTGTTTCTCACCCGGCAACAATAATTCCAATTTATGAATAGCACTTACTGTCACCAAGCAGAGAAAATGAATGGAAGTTTTCTTTTTTTTTAAATTAATAAACTACAAAAATCAATTCAAAATAAACATGAGCTTAATAAATTCTAATTGATTTTCTGAGAGTACATTCAACTGTGCGACTACATTAATTTTGAAGTGTAATGGTTATCAAGGCTGTGGCATTTTTTTTTTCTTCTTTTATAAATGAAATGAACAGTTTGTAGGGTATTTTCAAAAGCAATATTACTGCCTGAATCAATGTGAATCCAATCTATAATTGACAAATGGCTGCTTAAGTCTAATTTATAATGTCTGTTTGGTTCCCACTAACAGTATTTAGTCATTTGAAGATAATGTCTACTTGAGACTTAGTGCTGCCACACTGCAGTATCATGCCATAGATGTGTGGCATAATACCACACCGCATCACATTATCCTGACACCGGGCCAACCAGTCATGGAACTATCCTTATATGCTGGGTGCAAAGCAAGGTAGCTATACCAGTACCATTTTTTACGAGTAATCTATAATCAAATTATCAAATATAAAATTCCTGGCAAATGACAGGGGCCACTCCTTGAAAATATGTCTATCATCTACTTCTTTTGTCCTGAAGCATGTGCTCAACATTTGTCTGAGGAGTTATGTATGATTCATTAATATTCGCAGACATGAGCTGATCTCCAGGCTGTCAGTCGGCGCTAGATCCACCCAACAAAACCCTAAACATACAGTGGGGCTTTCGTTCATGTTGGCAAACGAACCGCACGATACACGCACGATAAACGCAAACGAACCGCACGATACACGCACGTTACACGATAAACGAACGAACGAACGATAAACGAACGATGCATATACACGTTTGATGCACGATACACGATGCACGATACACGGACCGCACGAAACGAACGATTGCAGATAGGCACGGTAGTGAGGTTAATCGATTACTCGGTTTTTTTCGCCCAAGTGAACAAGGCAATTAATCAATTTATAAATAAAACCATCATTAAAACTAACACATACACACACACACGAAAAAAAACAACGAATGTTCTATAATAGGAAGTCACATGTATTAAATCGTGTCGAAATTACAAATAATTGTTGTTACACATTGAATTTATTAGATCTATAACGATCCTATGCTTTGAACAATTATTTATTCGCGCCAAGCGTCATTGGTAACCGCATAATACGATTTAATTGGCTATCTTACAGCAGGTGAAGTGATCTCCCTTCGTACACAATACAGGGGAGACCACTCTACGTAGTTAACTCATTCTTTTTATTAAACATGAATCGATATAAGACTTAAATTGTAACAGACAACGTAAGTAATCTACAGTTAAATGCTGCCATGCGGTGAGTAACCACTTAACTGATTTTGAAAAGCTGAAATTCTAATGCTGGCTTTTAAGGAAGCGTTGAACTCAAAATATATCGTGCGGAACGATTCACACGGAAGGAACGATGCGATAAACGAAACACATTACACGATACACGATACACGTTACACGAAACACGTTAGAATCGTGCACGATAAACGCACGCACCATACACGAACGATACACGGAAACGGAACGCACGATACACACACGATACACGAAAAATATGCCAACATGAACGCAAGCCCCACTGTACCAGCTGATAAGCCTCTTTACACGCACCTGTGGAAAAATGCCTCTACACTACATCAAATTTGTATTTTGCTTTCACAGCTTCTAAATATACACTTATTATTTGCTTTTTAAGTGTGTGTTATCTTTCTCAAACAACTAATAAATACTTCTCTCTTTACTTAGTAGAGACAATCCAGCAATTTAGATCAATTGTTTTATCAGATCAAACCTTCCCTAACCAGTTATACCTTAACAAAGAATTGCAAAATTCATGTGCATTCATAAAGTGCAGTGCATGTTTTGCTAAATAATATAATCTCATAACTATACTGATAGGAAAAATGGAAATCTATAACATAAACCCTTTCACCATTGAATATTATGCGATTAAATGACAGACACAATCAATTGTTAAACACATTGACATGAATATAACATCAAATGAAGGGAAAACTTTGAAAAAAAAAGCTGACAGACACAATCAGTTGTTAAACACATTGACATGAATATAACATCAAATGAAGGGAAAACTTTGAAAAAAAAAGTTTTGTTGATTTGTCAAGTAATCAATTCTTATTGATATATATTCATATACACTGGCTTTATGACACAAAAATCCAATTAGTTTGTATTTATTCATACACAATTAGTGAAAGATGGCCAGAAAAATGAACCAACAAACAGAAGGACAGCCAAACAATATCAGTATCTCCAAATATACAATTATAAGGGACTTCAATATTGTAAGGCAAAAATACTGACAAACCTGGCTTTCAGTATTTTAAGGAAAGTTTCCAAATTTTACAAATATCATTTTTAATGGTATGGGTTCCTCCACCAACGTAACAACAATTCAATCTGTAAAAAATCAACAATGTTAAAAATGTGGCAACATCAAAGGGAACAAGACTAGACAGCTACATGAAGTGAATGACTTTGACCTTCAGAGGCAAGTTTTTCTCCTTTTTTTATTTCTAAAAATCAACTGTACCATAGAATGGCGAAATAAAATCTTTATTATCATTTGAACTTATCTCATTCTCATCAGGAAACAAATTCTTACAACTTCTAGTAATCCCTCTCAGAAGTTCCTGGATTGGACCAGTACTTTACACCTGAGAAGGTTATGATATATTTATTACTCCCAACAGGCTTTGAACCCACAAGTTTCAGATCCGCAGTCATGCACATAACTTCTGGACCACTAGGTGCCAATTTCCAATCAAACAAAATCAATTAAATACCCCTTATCTACATTACATATACTGTGATCAAGGAACTCCATATTATCCTTTAACAATCCTCGATAGTCTTACATTTAAGCCATACCATGCTAAATATCTAATTGGACATGTGCTTTCTCCATTTTGGACTGTACCATTAGTTAATTGGGGGTGCTTGCTAAAAACTTACACAGAGCTGACCATGATCTGACAGTGCCTACAGCACTGCAAGGCTTAAATAAACCATGGATATGTACATTATATACTAGCAGACGTAACCTGCAGACGACCATGATAGATAATTGGTTAATCATAATCTCATTGGGTTCAGCAACATGACAAGAAAGTCTGAAAATTTACTATTACTGCATTCTGAAGGTCAAAGGTCAAGGTTATGTAAGGTGAGGGTGACATCTAGAAATGAAAATGTAGCCTACATCTGCACTAGCTGGTGCCAGGGAGCCATCAGCTGAGAGAACCTGTGAAAAGAGAGCAGCAGGGTACCAGAAAAGTGTAGAAAAATACACACAAGTAGCAAAGGGCTAGTAATAAGAGAAAAAAAAAATAATGCAGAAAATTAATTGTATTAATTAAATTTCATGAAAATTGAACTAATCAAGAGAAACACAATGTTTATGGCATGACAGAAATGAATATGACAATGTACAACAGTGTATCTAATGGTGATATTACAAGAATAAAATGATATTGCAGAATACAAAACAATACTGCCTCCATCTTTGTACACATGCTTAAGATTGAATGAAATTATTGTGAAATCATTAATTTTCATGGGACACTAATTTTCATTGATTTAGTGGAGGTTTCAATCCATGAATATTAATCCCCACAAAAACTGTTCTTCATGGAGACCTCATGTTTCCTAGAACATGAATCCATGAACTAATGTAGCCATCAAATCCATTTAGATACAAAACAATGAAATTAAATGTCAGCGAAAATTAATGATTTTATAGTCGCAAAAAATGACAATGAACATAAATAATCATAACTAAATAAACATAGAATGATCATTTGCCATCAGACAAATAATGAAAGGGGTTAAACTGAAAAAAATGTTTTATTCATATACAACATAAGTGTCCCTAGGAACACATATGAAAGATGGCTGACAGACAGACAGACAGACAGACAGAAAGAAAGAAAGAAAGAAAGAAAGAAAGAAAGAAAGAAAGAAACAAAGAAAGAAACAAAGAAAAGAAAAGAAAAGAAAAGAAAAGAAAAGACAGACAGACAGACAGACAGACAGACAGACAGACAGCGAGAGAAGTGATCCCTCTAACAGCAGGTAACACAAAAATAATCAATTTTGATCTCTCTCTTTTTCCTCTACAATAAAAATTTCCTCCCCAAATAGTTTGTGTAAACTCTGAAACTATACCCATTTCATCTCTTATGACCTTATGTTCTTTCCATATTCTGGAGAGCTTATACAGTATTTAATCTATACTTCTGATAAAATTGCAGGCCACTAATCTAAGTATACAATTTTCCTGGTGTGTTTACATAACTATTAGCACATATTTAGAAATGAACAATTAGGTTCTTTACAAGAAACCATCTCATGTTACGACTTAATACATATAGGAAATGATAGCGTTAATAAGAGAAATTCTATACCATGAATGAATTAATGATTTTATGGGCTCAAAGGTTACATATGTAAGCATTGACTAAACAACTTCATAATAATTTTGTGTATTACATCATTCTCGTTTGAATGATATCTATAACATTAATATGGAACTACTGAAAACCAAGTGGCTCACAGTAATAAATCATATGACTGAAGGGAAAAAATATTATTTGTTTTAAAAATGAGAAAATTACAAGGGCATTATCCCTGCCATAATCAAGCTATCCTGGTAGGGACAATATTTTTATTGCCTTGTGGTCAAACATACTGGTCAGCATGGGAAACACTGGTCAGGTTGTCCATTATGGAAATAAACATCATCTAATGGCAATACGCAGAGACATAAAACTTTGGCCTTGATTTAAAATAAATGTAAACATAGAACAGCTTCTAAATGAAAGATCAGATGATTGAATACTCTGGCAGTATGAAAATTCAATGTTGAATGGTCAAAACAGGACATTATTATATTTTTTTACAGCCCTAACCCTAAACCCATCAGATGAATTCAATAGTTTAAATTTAACCAAATCTGGAAATATTTACATAACTCTCACTAACCCTTTCACAATTTACAACAATGTTATATAAAGCTTCTTACAAAATAATATCAACTGACTTTACTACGAAAAGCTACTACGGTGTAAACATCCTTAAGAAATGCATGAATGAGGAAGCTGAGAGAGTATGACATAAATAATTAACAATTAGGTCAGAGAAAACTACTAATTGAGCACACAAAGTAGAAGATCTATATGCAGCGCTACTCTACACACTGAGTAAACCCTGGGGATTTATAAGGCTGATTTCAATACTGGCTCTAAACAGACTTAGAGTTAATTATCACTCAGAAAATACACAGACTGGTTATCACTACATACATAATGCATACTGCCAAGAAATTGGCCTAATGAAGCTAGTCAAATATCAAATGAGCTTGCTGGTAATATTTCCTGTCAGAGTGACCAGGTCTAGTTTGCTCAAAAATAAGTTGGAATCAATCTTAGGCTCATATTTATACATCAAACTGGGTCTGTTACCATCTTTTTTATAATTATTATATCTGTATTGTATATTGAAGTATATCAAGCTGGGGTGACGGCACCCCTTAATTTCTAAACGGATGTCACTTAGTGAAGCAGTTATCTAATACACGCCTCAGCAATGCTTACCAATCCTAATTAGCAATGAAAACATAATAGATCTAATTAAATACAGTCCACAGCTCTGACTTACATATTTTGAGGCCTGAAAAAAGCATGCATCATACTGTTATAATACCATTTAATCCCCTCAATTTTGTTTGTTTGTTAACTGGGATTAACATCCCACCAGCAATATTTCAGTCATTTGGAGACTATGTCTACTTGAAACAGATCTAGTGCTGCCACACTGCAGTATGATCATGCCGTAGACATGTGGCATAACAGCCCCTCCCACTATCCTGACACCAGAGCAACCAGTCCTGGAACTACCCTTATATGCTGATCACAAAGCAAGTGATCTATACCAGTACCATTTTTAACGGCTTTGTTGTGGCTGCAACTTCCCAGTTTCAAGACAGATTCTCTAACCCCTCAGCCACCAGGACTGGTATATATTGTTTTTGCAACGACTAGAAGTCATAATGTTCTTAATACCAACATAATATTATATATTACTAAGGGCAGAGTAAGGTTGGTGGAGTTGGCGCTTGGTCTGGGATAGTGTAGAAAATGCATATCAAAGAAGCAAAGGGTCACTTCACCTTAAATCTCAGGCATTGTCAAGAATGAAGGTATTGTCTCGTTACACCTTGGAGCAAGCTGAGATCTTATTTACTTAAACTTCACCAAGGATCATTATGGGTACAGTTAAAGACAGGTCTCCACATATAGAGGCCTACTCCAAGCGATTTATAGCTCAATAATACACTGTACAGTTTGTGTGACAAAGTGCAAATATCAAGCTTGGGGACACAATCATATATCTAATGTTCTAAATGGACTGCAAAGTCAAATGTCAATGTTTACAAACTATGATTAACTCTTTTTATGCATTTACCCGTGTAGATGTATCAAGTCAAACATTTCTTGTTGTTTACAGAGGGATAATAAACAAATGAAAATAACGTTGTCACCACAATTGATCTAACATTTTTTCAAGTATTACAGCTTAAAAAAATTGCTTTGCTTTTTGAAATTAGCAATAGAAAATAAGCAACAAAAATTTAAAATTGAATTATGACAAATGGGAAAATGCTGAGATAGAAAATGGGAAAGGAAAATGTAATAACCGTTCTAATAAGGAAAACCAAGGTCATAGGAAGATAAGTTTGGGATACATTTGTTCTATTTAATATTACAAATACTGATGAACTGAGGTTATCCCAAGTCAACAAATCACTCAAACCTAAATTTCAGAAAATAATCTAGTAAGTTTCGGTCATTTCTCTTTTTATTTCTAACAAAAAAGATCTGGAAGTAGCTGACCAACTTTCTCATTTGAATCACTGACACAAGTAAGAGTTTGAATGCTGAAAGATTGGACAGTGCCAGATATAGTATCCAATATAATGATTAACAGGGCTGTAAAATTCCTAAATTTAGTACTCACCCTTCCTAATAAAGAAATAAAGAAATACTCCGATTTTTCAATCATCCTGCGCTAATGTTCACTCTCAGTGGCATGCTGGAAAGTGAAGTTTTACACCCCTGAATAAAGACATTACTTATTAGTACTTAATTATAATTTCACATTTCAAAACTTTGTCAAATCTGTGTACCTACCTTTAATTTGCTTTAAAGACCAGCAGGTGTAACCTATAACCGGTGATACCTCTGACAGGAGTGACCTAATACATTTTAATTATAAACTCACCTTCTCACTCAAGGCGTTGTACTTGATCCCTAGTTCATCTCTCTCTGCCCTACTGGCCGCCAGCAGGTCTTCAACCCTGTTCAGCTCATTCGACAGGAGCTTGTTCTCCTCCATCAGCTGTTGTGGTGTGGGTGTCGACATTGTGGTCATTTTCAAGCCTCGGTCATCAGACGCTAGATTCTTGGTGATGATTTCTCGTATGCGCGCTGGGATCTTCGAGGGACTGTCACCTTCTCCGCGTACCGTGTAGTCCTCAGCCTCCTTGTCCCCAAGTACCGAATCTTCAAGTTTCTGGAATGTAAGAAATGAGAGTGTCAATATTGGCAGCCAGGTCCACCATGGTTAAGTAGTAACATACCCGAATGTGAATCCAATGGTTGAGGGTTAAAGGAATATTCATGACCTCCCCAGGTACAAAGTACTGGTCCAACCCAGGCACCGTCAAGAGGGATTAGTGTGTGATGTAAGAACTTGTTTCCAAATCAATGTAAAATCAAAGGACTGAGAGTCCTAATGTTGTGTTAAGCATAAACTGGAACAGTGTAGGAGAAAATGTGATTTGTAATTTGAAACAGCCAAACAAACTAATTTTAATTGCCATATTTATATTACTGTGGATTAACAATGACACATTACATGCCAGAGGTCCATTAACTGCTGCACTTCACTGTCTTACAATACACAATATCATTCATAGTATTTTCATTGATAATTTTTTCCTGCCTACGCAAACTTCTACGCAAACGGTATACATATATCTTGCCCACTTAAGACAGCATTGAATTTGGATATCTGGTATTGTCATTTTCGCAATCGGTTACATAATAAACAAGTTTAACATTAGGTCAGACTGAACATAATGTATCACAATATATAGCCTCCATTGCAAAATCTTCTAACATTTTGCTATACACAACAAGTATCCCAGTGCTTTACTTTGTTCTGAAAATATTCATTATATACAGAGATAAGTCCCTTTTAATTTTTTCTTTTTAATCTAATAACCAATTCCACTTAAAAGTAAGTATTAAGTAATCCAAATAAATTTTGTGTGAAAATCAACAGCAGTAAATATGAAAAATAATTGTAAACAAGAGAGCTGGTTACTGCAAAATACACCCATCCTGCAATTTTGTCAATTGAAGGGTTCTAACTCTGGGAGATTGACTGGTTATCAAACTCGGTTGTGATATTATGCAACAACACATTGTGACAAACTTTATTAAAAATCGTTTCATATTTATTAGAGAGCAGAAAACCTCAGTGGACACTGCTTTCCCAGCTGTCCGCCCGCTACAGGTGAATCCATCATACCTCTTGTTATTCGGGTGTATAAAAATGTAAAAACACTATATAAGAAATGACAGCCCACATATCTGATACCTAATTACTGGGTAGGTTCAGAATAAGTGCACTCTGATCATGTATATTGATTATGTTTTTCAAATGCATAAAGCCAAAAAAAAAAATATAGCTCCACATTCAATTACTGATTTCAAAGCAGATTTCTTTGAAATATCAAATTTGAATAATAATGTATTATGTCTTTTATCTTCAGTCCATGTACTTGTGAAATATATATACCAACATAATACAGAAAACAGAATCTTTGAAGAAATGGCGGCAGGCCCCCTGAGAGCAATTCATTTTCAGAATATTGATAAAAACAATAAAATCTATATTCTATAACTCCGTTTTACTGCTCCTACTTTTACCATAAAAAATGCATAAAGCTATCAAAGACTAACCAGGACATATGGACAGTCAATGCAAAACTGTTCTTACTTCTTATTTAAATCATTCATACCACAAGCATTTTCACTAGCCAGTCTGTTTGAAAGAAAATGAATTGTCAATGCAACAATCTGTTCAGCTTTTACTTCATGATTCTAAAACCTCTAGGGTACATGAAAGCCATTTACATCTGTATTATACATTAATCAGCTTAAGTCCAATGGTCAAGGAAGATAAACTGATATACAACAGCGAATTTTTTCCTTCTATAACTGGTACCCATAACAAGACCAATTCACAATTTAGAAGGGACCCAGATTGATTGATTTGATTCCCATTTCAAAAGTGTATTTTTAATAGAGGCAATGTTTTAGCCCTTCCTACTCAGTTGAATTATTTCAAAAGTGCTTCTCGTCCAAATATAAACCATTCCCTACCATTTTCTTCTCCAAATTTTAGCCACTATCATACTTTTTTCACAATTTTGCATATTTTTCACAAACGAAGGGGTACCGGACACATTCACAATTCAAGGAAAAATAATGCTTATTTTTCACAAACGAAGGGGTACCGGACACATTCACAATTCAAGGAAAAATAATGCTTATTTTTCACAAACGAAGGGGTACCGGACACATTCACAATTCAAGGAAAAATAATGCTTATTTTTCACAAACGAAGGTAACCGGACACATTTACAATTCAAGGAAAAATAATGCTTATTTTTCACAAACAAAGGGGTAATGGACACATTCACAATTCAAGGAAAAATAATGCTTATTTTTCACAAACGAAGGGGTACCGGACACATTCACAATTCAAGGAAAAATAATCACTGAACAAATCTTCAGCTATGAAATCTTCAGCTATGAAAAGACCAGACAACAAAATGCAGTGGAACCATATAGTGGCAACATTTGCCCATCACAGAAAAGTGTTTTGCCGAGAGGTGTTGCTGACAAGAGGTATCATCTGTGCCCAGGTAACTAATGGGGGAAAATACAATTGTAGCTGATAAGAGCAAAATGTTGCTCAGAGGTGCCGTTTTGAGGTTTTACTTAAATCATAAACAGAGCATTGGACAAACAATTTCGACTGCTCTTTGTCAACTGCTGGTATTTAGGACAGAGCAATAAATCTTCAATTACTTCTTTGCGAGGGGGGGAGGAGGCCTCTTGTGAGTCTCTTATTAAATATTCAATTCTCCAAGAGGCTGTCTTGACTCTGCTACAATCAGCAATAAAGTTCTATACCCCCTGCCATTATTTACAAGGTGAGAGTACAATTAATAAGCTCATGGGCAACTTTTGGAATAAATGTGTCTATGTTTGATTACAATCATACAAAATGGAAGGCTTATGTGAAAAGAGTTGACTTATGTGAGTACAAATTGCATTACAAAAAGCCAACAACAGTATAAAACCTAATGTTTTCGTGCTCATCACGAAAATGAAAATCAAATATTAAATATGAAAATTGAACTGCAAGTTTTGATGGTTAGTTACATGTACAACTATACTGTTCAGATTTGTTGGTGAAGTCATTTGGACACCACCAACCTTAAAAAACTCAAATGTAGTTCATATACCAGTACATTTATGGTTCAATCGTTAAAAGGATACTGGAGCAAAAATGTTGATTTAGCTTTAAACATGAAGTCAGATAATCATTATGCATGCATATTGACGACACCTTCATTCTACCCAAGGTCTCATTTATACTTAAGTATACCATATACATTATGTATTCTGTTATTTTCAAATTTTGTCTCCATCACATGACCAAATGACATTTGCCGCATCAATGATTCCTTGCAAGAGGAAGTAACTGTATCTAAGATAGGGGAGTAGCTAAATGACTTTTTCAATGTGGTCCACAAACACTTCAATTGATTGTTGCTTGATGAAAATTTTATGTTTTCCTGTCAAATTAATCTGAATATCTCTTGGTAATATAAAAATTTAAAACTTAAGTTACACAGGCGCATACTAACATGCCACTAACTATGCCTCTGAAGACTTGTCAGCTATAAAAGCTGGGCTACCAAGTGTTAGCGACAGTGACCTGTCGAAACAATGGCTACATTGTCACTACCTAACAACTGGAATAAGTAAATACATCAAGGTCCTTACATCTACCCTGGAGTGCCAATACATCCATGCTGATAACACTTTCAATAACCGATCACATCCATCAAATGTACAAGTCTTAAAAGCATTTCAGTGTATACCCAGATCTCAAATTGTTTCAAATCCCCGTGAAAATGATTTGTATGACAGACACGATATTTCCAGATATTTCTGGCGACATGTTAGCACCGATTGTATCAATACAATTATCTACTAAGTTCACGGGAAGCACAGCTCTTTGGGAGGAACAAAACGTGGGCTAACTACCACTGGCAACCCGAAGAACTGTCATATATTGAGAATCCCTGATGATTAATGATTAAGAGCATGTCAGTGACAATGGTTTCTTTGAAAACATCCATGAATATATCAGGTGATGAATTTGACAAAACAAGAGTACAAACTCATAATAAATCAAGAGACGTTCTGAAAAAATTATGAAGTCTTTTACACTCTTTATTATGTATAATAATTAATGAAAGCTAAACAAGTTTTACTGCCAATGAAGCTTTGTTTCTGAAATTTTTAAGTGACAACCAATAGCTGTCATAGAAAGAATGGACAATATCAATGGAGAAAAACACAGATTTATTCATCTACAGTATGTGGTATGAGTTAACAAAACATTAACCTTTTACCTAATAAATATTAAAGGACAAATTCAATTAGGTCCATGAACCATTCTGGTAAGAGTTTGAGATATTTGCTCTATTTTGTGCTTCAAATCTCACCGAGATCTGCTGAATGAGAGAAAATCTCATGTTAACATGTTTGTTTCTTTATTGGGATTAACATCCAACCGACAGTGTTTCAGTCTTTTGGAGACTATGTCTACTCGTGTTAAGATATAATCCAGAAAAGCATAGCATTTTAATTACACAAGATCTTACTAACTTTGGCAGAATGAACTGTTAGAGATTTTTTCAAACAGAATTATCCTTGAATTTACCAGATGAATATCAGTGCAAACTTATGTTACTTTCTTTCCACTTCCACCCCAATTTCAGCACAGTTTTGTTGTGTTAACCCCAGAATTAACCCTGATTTCAGCATATTTAATTAGTGTTAACCCCTATTTCAGCACAGTTTATTAGATTTCACCCAAATTTCAGCAGTTTTGTAGAGTTAACCCCAATTTCAGCACAGTTTTGTAGTGTTAACACCAATTTCAGCACAGTTTTGTAGTGTTAACACCAATTTCAGCACAGTTTTGTAGTGTTAACACCAATTTCAGCACAGTTTTGTAGAGTTAAGCTTATTCAACATCTTGTCATCATTATATCATAAAGGTTTGTCACTTGAATAACAAAAATATACTGAAATGAAATGATATACAACATCTGAAGGCAAATGACAGACTTCTATAAACTCACAGAAACCCCTATCTGCTCTAATCCCCCAAACATTCAGGCCAGCTTACTACAGTTAAGTGGCTCAGATACAATAAACTGATACAAGGAGAAATAAATCATGCCATTTCAGTTCAAATTATTTCATGAAAGAAACATTTAGATGTTCCTGGTGTCATATACTCTGAACAAGACAGTAATTATACGTTTCATAGAATCCTATTTGTATAGAGCGTATCTAAATGTTTCGCCTGACCTTGCTGCCATTCAAAATAAATGACACAATTCACTGTCAGTGTTGTACGCCATGTTTAGGATCAAACAACAACCTTTTTACCTTACCATAACAAGCAGGAGATATATATAAATACATATATGTTAATGCTATATTTGGGGTCCAAGTCTAGATACTGAACCACTTTGTAATTATGTAACAAGAGCACTGCATGTGAATGCCAACACTCGTCTGTTTATGTCTTACAGCATACTTTCAGCGTGAAGTATGCCAATGAAATATCGAAGAACAAAATGCCCTGACAGTGAATGTATCAAACAGTATTTGTGGTAAAACTTATACCATACAAAGAGTACTGATCAGATTAGGCCATCCAGCAGAAAGTTTCCACATATAAATACTGGTATAGCACAGTTGGTATCTAAATGGTGTGGACAATTCCACATTATAACAATATACAATACGGATTACAATGGAGTGGGCAATATTTGTAGCATTCAAGTGTCATGTTTATACACCCAGAATTTAATTGAAACTTTGTATGACAGGGCTGTTTGCTTAGGTTACTTTTAATCTATCGACCACTTCAGATCAACTGTCCGGGTGGGTCAGGATGGTCAACCAATGATGAAATACTCACATGTACAGACAGGGCAAGCTATATTAATCAGGTCTTTTATATATAAAATGTTCACCTTTAATTTCATGAATATTCATGTACAAATTCATGACATGATGAATATTAATTGACTGAACTCTGAATGGTAAATGAAACAAAGGATTTGCTTGGATGGAATCTGAGCTTCAATAACATTGTGTGAGCAAAATTTAGGAGACTCTAATAATTTAGACCCTTCAGGAGCTGTCTGATCAGGTTCTGCTCTGGTTGCCAGTATGTCTAGATGAATCTATATGAAGTAAAGGGTTGAAAGTCAAGATGAAAGAATATCTTTCTTTCTTGATGGTTCAAATCCACAGGATGTGACTAAAATGAATGAACCTCAATCCAAATCATCCTATTCTGCCAAAATAAAAGTGTTTCAATATCAACAAACTATACTTTACGTCAAGTAATACTAAAAATCCGTAAATAAGATAAAAAGGAAGCATTCCTTGCTTTCCACCTGTTATTCAAGTTCATGACTAAGTTGATATGCATTTATTATCTTAATGTGTAACAAAACTTATCAAGAAATTAAATACCAGTTTTGTTTTATTTTAGAAACAATTTAGAATCAAAATAAACAATAAAAGTCACTCTTTACTAATACTTAGGCAAATATTGCCTTAATCAAAGAAAAACTGTACAAACATTTACAATCTAGTGGCTTTAAAATTCAAGTTTTTTCTTTGAAAAAGGCATTTTTTGACAAAATATTGGAATAAAGTGACTAATTGTTTTAATTCTTTTAGAAAGTCAACATATTTCAGAAGGATGAAATTCACCTATATTAAGTATTTAACTTTAAGTATCCATTTACATTGATATGGTTTGTGGCATTTGATCCAAATGTTTATGGTTAACTATGTACAGGAGTCAGTTGTAACATTTTCTTGCTGGCAACCACTTTGGTCCCATGACGTAAAGTGCAAGAGATTTAAGACCTTGACCTTTTCCTGAATGCATCAAATGAACAACATATGTGCAAACTTTCAGTACATGTAACTTGACTCAGACGGACACTCCAATGTCCCAGGATGTCACGTGAGTTGTGTGTGAGTCTTTCTCACACATTTGTTCAAATGTTTTCTTCTGTTTTCCTTAACAACTGCATGGTAAATTATCACCATTTTTTAAAAAAAAAATTAACTTATTGCTGATGAATCAACATTTTCAAAAGCAAAAAAACATGTCTTTCAAAAATGTTAACCTGTCCTCATTACTATTCATATACAAATTTATGACTCAATGAATATTAAATGACTGAATTTTAAATAGTTTATGAGACAATAGATTTGTTCTTGTCATACAGCCAAGGCAGAGTCTGAGCAACACTTTTGTATGAGCAAACAGAAGAGACCCTGATCTGGGTCTGCTCTGTTTTCAAATGCCTTAAAAAGGGTCTGACATAAAGTGTTTTGGTGGTAAAGTCCTGTAACTGGATTAAAGATAAACACAGACCTGCCATTAAGCATATATAACATGCAAGTATTGTGAATTTACCTTGCAAGTCATTTGCCTTTAAATATCACAGTAAATGTGAAGTTGAGGTCAAGGCAATTTACATAATGGAACATCTTATAAAGTATTGAACACATTAACTATATTATCTATAGATAATGCCTTCGGGAGATGGTCACAGAAAGACAACACATAAACAGCCCACTTTTATTAAACATAAATTGATCTAAAGTTCAAGATTAAATAACCTTTCGTGGCTTACGTGCAACCTGCCCATGTTCAAACTGCAATCTCTAAATGACCGGAAAATTGTTGAATTTAACAACTGTTACAGATATGGAAGATGAGAAGAATCACAGTGCACAAAAACTCGTGTACGCATCTTTTGTGGCTCAATGGAGAGAGTTTTTGCCCTATACGAGCAAGGGCTAGATTCAAGTCCCAGTTAGACCACATTTTTTTCTTTCCAAATGACATTCCATTTTTCAATAAAAAATTTTGACAATAACCTTACAATTACGAGATCAACAGATATATCTGATTTCAAGAAGCAAAGAAATCAAGAAATCAAGATTAACACATATGCACACCATATACTCTGCTCAGTGAAGCCATACCACTAGGCAAAAAAAAAAAAAAGAAATAACTCTATGAAACAATAATGACAAGAGCTTAGCTTAAGGCTTGTTTTCTTGACAAAAAAGTCCCCGCTTGGCCATATGACTTCACATGCTGATAAACCTTCCAGTAAAATTTAAAGATCCAAACAATTGAAATACTTTGGGAGACATGCGAGACACAAAGTTTTGTGCATATTTCTAAGTAAAGAGCCCTTAACTCTGCTGTAAGTGGAAAACCCTTAAGCGCACATGATCAGATTCCAGTACACCTTCCTGTTAAACGTCAAGACTCCATCTAAATTTTCTCTCCGAGATACTGCACAATACAAGACTTTGTGACAGATGAAAAGACAGGCAGACAACCTCTTGCATAAACAATGTCTCTCCAACATACATGGGGAAAAATATACATGTACTGTGGTACATACCATCTAATCAAGATTACACAAAAAGGAACTCAAGTCATTTTATTGTTCTGGGATTAATACAAATCTCAAGCTTTATAAATGCAGCAGAAATTAGCTGATCACTTAAAATGAGCTGAAGATAAAGCTGATTAAGTCATTTAAATGCCAGCTGAAACTCTTAAGAATGTTAACTGTGTTATCCTTTGTGTAACATACAAGGCATTTAACCATTAAATGATGAAAATGCCTGAAAGGAATGAATAAGTGGGAAGATTAATTGCCAATTTAACTCAAGTATCAAGACATATCAATATTCTTTCTGAAGTTTCATGACATAAAAATAAAGAATGAGGCATGGGTAACGCATGGTATAGTTACGGAATATTTCTTGATAGATTATCTTTTTGTATAATGTTTATCATTGATTTGCAATGAAAAGAAATGGTGGTTAACTACTGCTTTTTATTTTGTTCTTAACTTTAACTTTGGATTTCAAACATGCCCTATGTAAGTAACATCTGATCATTCATGTACTAGATGCCTAGCTTACAGTTATCAAAGCTGATAAAAAAACTGATTGCAACATTTAAATACATAACATTTGTTACCAATTTCCCAAAACACCAATAAAAAAAAACTCTATGAAGGAGAGTATAGTTACAGATTCATTACACAAAACTGCACACTTGACTAGCCTACTCTTTGATTTAATATACATATATGGTAAGGTTTGTCCATGAAAAATACATGTACTTGGCAATGCATTCTGTGTCTTATGTATGAAGTTGGCAAATAATTACAAGATCAAGTAGTACAGATATGCCAAGAAAAAATTGATTGAAAACCTGCATATGAAAACTTTATTGAATGACAAGTCATCATCATGATGGAAAATTGCTCTCTAAAATAATATGATTATTAAAAACTAACATCATTTATCTTTGGAGATAACTATCAATCACAATGATGAATACCCCCACTACACCACCATACCTCAACAGAGATATCAAACAGAGATATCAAACTTTTGTTGAAGTGTGAAATGGTTCACATCCTATCTACACATGATCAAAGCAATGCAATAACTGCAACAACCAGTTAGTTGTTAACATCTTGATCTTGCATACCATTACTTTAAGTTACTCATTTTTCACATTCAAGGACTCTAGTTTGAACATTAAATCAATTTACTTTTTACAAACATACACATTATGTTACAAACTTTAATAAAACTGCATCTCACTGGTAATAATTTATTACTTTATTATTATTAACTAATGCTTCACTTCCACTTTTCTGTTTACATATGACTAAAAAGACAGTAGACCCCCCACCCCCCCACCCACCAATCCATGTATAGGATAAACAACAGGTGGAGACTATGAGTCTTTTGAGGGCATAGGTCCACCTGGTCACCAGATAAATAACTATAATTTAAGCCTTTCAAAGAGATTGTAGATATTTTAAAATGGTTAAAGATATTAGAAAAATGAATTTGGTACCTAGCTACCATCTAAGATAAAAAAAATACTTGCTTTTACTCAAGGATACAAAACAATAAGTGAATTAATTTGCAAACATTTTTATACTTACACAAACATGTTTATCAAAAACTTGCAAAAATGTTGATATCTAGGTTTCATTCTAACATATTTGCGCAATACAGATCAATTTGATAAAATTTCTATTTAAGTTCTGACATTTGATATTTATGCACCTCTACTTCACTAAGACCGTCTTCAAATCATAGTTATATAGTGGAGTAAATGAGAAAGATATGAAAGCATTTAAACAAGAGACAAGCAAATTCAAATACGTTAATTAACATTTAGAGTGCTGTATTGGTATTATGACACTCAACTAAATTAAATAAAGGATAAGTACGATTTAACTGGGGACGAGTACAAAATAAAATAGTTTGGTGAGAACGAGGTAATTACAACAGCAGCGACAATGCATTACCAATTCTTCTAAGGACGAATTTGTGTCAAAATCATGTAGAAAAAGCTTCCTTCTTGGAGGCGAGGGATATATTTCTTCTGGTGAAAGTATCCCCGAATTCAGACTCTGCTCTAAGTCTAATTGGCCCAAATGCAACATTTCTCTACCGAACTGCTTCCGCAATTTCGATAGGCTTTCTATACCCAATCCAGGGTCTTTAACCGGTGGAGAATCCCTTCTTTCTAAAGAGAAACTCATTCTGATGAAAACTATCCTAGAATCTGCATCAAAATAAGATTTAGTTAAGTGTTAAAACTTTTTAAACTTTTTTCCCAATATCCGGAGTTAAAGTACAGGAAGTAGAATTACTGGCACGAAACAAAACATCCGCTTAAAAAGAAAGTCCCGCAGTAATTTTGACAGGTTACCTAGTAACAGCGTCGGTCAGATCAAAACAACTCGGTAATTGACAATTAGCGATTCAATTAGGGATGGATAAAATGTGAACACTAGCTCGATCGAATATCACGTTGAAACAATCAAGCTGCAGATTCTGTCTTTAATCGGAAAGAATAAAGATATTATGATACCGTAAAAAAGTGTAACAACCATGAATAAAACAAATACACACACATGTAAGTAGATAGAAAGACATAAATAAGTAAACGTTTATTTGTCGTTGACCTGTCTGAAGCTGCATGAAAATCTAAACACGTAACCTTATTTGATCAATTCGAAACTCAAAGCGACTCTACAAATCTAAGAAAGTTCAATTAAAGTAAATAAAGATCTAGCTTAACCTGTATGACACGTTCTAATCTTTGCTCTCTGTCCGAATCCCGATACGACATTGGCCCCTGCTTTAAGGTCCCAGCTCCCTCTGATTTGTCCTTTCACAATAATCGAATATTTTGCCAGCGACCAGCGCCACATTCACTATTAAATTCAGATACAAGACAAGTTCTCTTGCACGAAATGGGCCGGTATATATAAAACACTATTCCACCAAACTATTCAATACACACGGGCATAATTGTACGTAGCGTTAAGTATAAACAGTCGTCAGAGGGCGTTCTATCCATTTCCGCAGTCGATACCTGAGAACACCTCTGGCTCAATAGTCGTGTATGTTCATGTCTGAATCGTAAGGCGCGTATTAAATGTACGTTATGTAGACCACTCCGCTTTATTTAAGAACATTCATCTGTAGACGAATAAGGAAAAATCTAATTCTAGGTATATAATATCTTTGTTAAGAGCCCAAACACCAAATATGCTTGATCAATAGTCTCTAAAGGATGGGATATTCTATTCAATATAATGAGTGAGTCCTTGGTACATATTTAAAGACACTGCACTGGAATATAATAAAGCAAATATTTCCCTACAGTTGTTTATTTATATTTGAAGATTGGCTGAGAAGCGGCGATTTGCGACCCCACCCCCTCCCGCGCTCTTCTTCCTGTTGTTGTAGTAGTAGTTTATTAGTAGTAGTAGCAGTAGTAGTTTTAGTCAAATGTCATCAAACTAAAAATGTAAAAATAATGAAATTACCAACGAGATAATTTATACGATTATTAATGTTACAGAAAAATGGGGTGGTGGTTTCTATGAAAACATTGTACAAGAATGCAAAGTGTCCTGATAGCGGATCTTCTAGTGGCATTGATAGGCAGGCAGAAATCGAACCGTCAATACCCTGTGATTAACACGAGACCGCCACAAATCATTTTAGTCGATTTATTGGTGGTCAACGGTTTGTCCAATCTCAGGGATTTGGTATTGCCCCACGTGCCACAAACCCTAAATAATATATGTGCACTCTCCTTGTGTCCAGGTAACGGCCGCGGTATTGAAAGGGACGCGACTGTCGTTTAAGTCCCCGGGCCGTTACAAACGGCGCTACAATCACGTTCTCGTGTGAATTACATTACATATGATTAGATGTCCGTTGTCCGCGAGCAGCCAGTTATCAAAAAGCCAAATCCTCACGAACAGTACAGAAAGTCTCTGTAAACTAGTAAAATACAGATATGATTGATATGGAGTGTCACAGTCCACGCGTCGTAATTGAAGAGAAAATGAAGGGATTCATAAATTGTGCATAGGTTTAGTATATACGTATTTATAATGTGCCATATTATTATAAAGCTAATTAGAGACGAATTAGAGGTGAAAAAATGGCGTTTATAAGATTTCAAAATAAATATATAAATCAAAGTGAAACAACAGTTAATAATTTATATGCATATATATTGTAAGGTAGTCAGTTCCAGGATGGTTCCCCTACCCACTGCTACCTATGTGAAGGGACAATAAACCGTTAAACTCTAAAATAATAATAAATGTTCATGAATCAATTATTTAGCTTGATACCGTTAAATCCACTTCTATAATCTCTCTTCTGATTTAATTGTGCCGTTCTAGTCTCAACTCGTGTTTTGTGTAAGCCTTTATAAGTATGTAAAATTGCTATTTTTTTTCTTATCTTTACGGACATGGCCTATTAATTCTTTATTTAAAAATAGGAAATATATGTTATATAACTGGCATGATCATAAAATCATTCATGAAGAGTGTCTAATTATGATTTCATACGGAAAAAAATACGGAAAAATAAAATCACCGTAACCTGTTGTACACCACGAAGCTACATTTCTGTGTACACGTACTACATGTAGTTATTTTTTCGATCCAAGGGAGATAAATACCCATAATACTGTCCGAGAGTCGGTCGATTTGTGGGTTAGCAGACATAGTCTTTTTCTGAATTATATAAAGGAATTTGCATAATTACACCAAGCTTTATGATAAGCCTATCTCTTTTTTAATTTAAAATAGTATTTAATATAAGCTGTTGATGTATCTATCTAAACAATACATTCAGAAAATAAGAAAGTTAGAAACAAGAAATTAATTAATCAAATTACCAGGTTGCGTAAAAACACTACCGACTCCATTTCATAATACCTCATGTACAAGATATATCAGTAATAAAATCACAACCATAATGTGTAATATCACGACTACCTTTATAAGAAGAAAATAAAACACCGGAATATTGTTTTTGTTTTTAAGACTTGTCGTTTGACATTAACCCTGGTTCGGTATCTAAAGTCGACACTATCATTCCCTGCATTATATTTATTAAGCATATTCATCATAAATATACAATTTGAAAAATAAATGTCAAATGAAAGCAGACATCTTGCCAATAGCATCTGGATCTACGTTTCCTTTCCTGTAGGTGTGCTTAAGAGGTACAACGATGCTTTCAGGGGGCCATAAAAAGGCTATATTATACATTATTGTCTTTTTTTTAGTAATATGTATACCAAAACAAAAAACAAACAAAAAACGATTCAATAAAGTAAGTAGTATCTATATATAAAATGTTCAAAACTTTGTTTTGTTACGTCGGTTAGGAATCAGTTTTTTATGTGTAGTTGTTAATTATTATTTCACGGCTTATATTGTTATATTTTGTCGGCTCTTGAGTTGGACCAGTACTTTGCGTCTGATAAGGTTTAGAAAAAATATCGTCGCCAGCAGGAATCGAACTCTGGATTCTCGGATCCGTAGTCAATGGACACGCTCCCACTGGGCCACTGCACCGTTTAATTATTCGTTTATTTCAGACAATTCTAAAAAGTACCATGCGGTTTGCAGAAAACGCTACTGTAGAGCCAAAATAATGATAATAATAAAAAATAATAATACCTTGCACTGCTTGCTCCATTAATTGATTTACGCATGTAACATTATAAAACGGCTAAATTATTTATATTTACATATGTATGCATTCATATTAGTACAGAAACAGTGAAATGCGGGTTTCCTCAAAATACACTTGACGGTCGAATTCTGAAATTCCATGATGTTCCAACTAAAATTGTTATGCAGTGATAAATCATGTGGCCGAACCCCTGTGCTGTTAAAAACCGAAAATCAAGCAGTTTGAGATTAAAAGTCTAGGTCAAATGTCAATCATAAATTGAGACCAATGCATTAGGGAATCCGTTGGCATATTACTGTTAAAGGTCCGTTGCTAGGTAAGGCTTACCATAAAGGGTTCCAGAGGTCGCCCACTTTGTACTACTGGAGAGTGCTTGATTGAAAACATGACTATGAAGTACAATTAAAAGAATAATTTAAGATCAGGCAGCGACGTCTACAGAGAGGCCTATTGTCAAGCAGACTTAGAGAAAGTATATGCTCATACATTGAATTGTTTAATGTGGTCCTCAACTCCACCAGGTTAATCTGCATGGACCCTGGCTCTACATTAAACCACATAAAAAGATTACTGTTCTTAATACTGTAGAAAATCTCATGATTGTAGATAGGAAAAGGGTATACCCTTTTTATTGTGAAGCAAAACATTTAAACATAAGACTTGTTTAAATGAGAAATGATCGATATTTTTAATTTATGAGTTGAATAACGTCGTCTGTCAAAGAGAGACTTGTTCTGAGTAACCTATTTGTATTGAAAAAAAAATCATTCATTGCCATGAGATCGAGAGAAGGTAGATGAATTAGTTCTGTAGGATATTGTCTCTATTTAAATAATGATTCAGAATTTTGATAGCGAAAATACATATACGCCATAATACGCACGTTTTAGTTTTTTTAGTCGTAAGCTTATTACGACTCATGAAAGGATCATTTAGAAGTTTAATCCCGTTAAGTATCCGGGAGAGCAAATAACACGATCAGCAATTAAAGAGCTGGGTCATTGCGCTCTGCTGTATTTCTAGGTACCTTTAAAATAGCGGAGTATTTTTACAATACTATCCAAATGAGAGAGTCATTTCCATTCACCTACAAGGAAAAAATATCTTGTAAACAGTTTGCCCTTTGTTTAAACAATATTTTGGTCAAATAAAGGCTCAGACTAGAATTTTAGCGAAAGGAGAATCATCCCGGATGATATTGCAAGACTTTACAAGTGATAGTAATTAATGGACGGATATTAGCAAACCTACGTCTGATTACGTATGTAGGAGATATTTATACAGTCAATAGAAGGCCGAAGCGAGCGTAGTGAAAGCAGGTTTCAAATGCCTTGATAGATTCAATCCGACAAGATGTTACCTTAAATCTGAAGCAAACATTTGATTTTTTTTAAAGTAGAATAAGAACGTTCTTATTTTACATTGTAAAATAGAAAGGTGTTCTATGGAAATAAATTGCTGATAAATTTCAGAGCTTCTGATTGGTCACACATTTAAGGTGATTTCTAATTCATGAAAATAATCTTTAATCCACGACTTAGTTAGATAATAAAGTCCATTTTCCTTCGTCTTAACATAATAAAACACTGCTAGTTAAAACAAAGTCCACTCACCACGCCTATACATACCCCCTCCCCTCTCTCTCTCTCTTACGTATTTTCTTCAATATGTACCAAAGCTATTGTCTTAATTTTGAAATGTTAGGGAAGGTCTGACTTTCAGTTGGCAGAACTTGTGGCCCAACTCATTGCATGTAATATTGTGAAATAATTGATTTTCGTGGGACAATAACTTTCGTCAATTCCGTGGAGTATTTAAACATTCGATAACACTATTAATCTCTATGAAAACTGGTTCGTTACATAGACCTCACGTTTCCTAGAACGTGAATCCACGAATAATGATGACCACGAAATTTCCCTGTACACGAAATCTAATGTCAACGAAAATTATTTATTTAACAGTATATGAAATAAATATGCTTAAGTTAATAATGTTCATATGCATGCACACGGCATTGCACTGGTCAAGAAGAATATGACTGATTTTATTAATAAACTCTGTTTGTCCTATATATACTGGGCATGTTTACTGTACGTAATTAGAAACCCTAATTACAGGTCGGAATGTCCAATGCGATCTTAGTGATTGGATATAACAAAAACTTCCTATACTCTAATTGGCTGTAGAATTCTACTACACGAACATCAAGAGTTTTGCAATTTGGTTAAACACGTAGACTCGCTATCTTTAGAGTTTAAGACAAGGATTCCGGGCGCGTCGTCCTATTGTGAAATTGTAAAGATGTAAAAATCGGTACACTTCGAGATTAAATGAAAATTGCTAACAATATGACGGACAAACAAAATGTGAGAAAACTCATTTAAAGTATACACTTTTACCGAGCTGCATAAAAATCATTTAACCTACACAACAATAACAACATTGGTAATAGATCACCACCTATATATTTACATCTCTATATTGCAAAACCTTGGATAACACACGAACAATCTAGTGTACAATCTGATTGGTTGTACTACTATTAAAAACTCACACAGGTATTCTAAAATACCCTCCATGAAATGTTCAACGCAACGATCTTAATATATAACACAATATTAAAATATTTTGCCCCATGATAAAGGAATACGTGTGTGTCAGGAAATAAAAAAAGTAAAGAATATTAATCGAAATATCTAACCTGTTCTATCAGCGATCAAAATCGCGATCCTCTCATTACGCCGGTCCAATAATCAATCAATACACAAAATCGCAGGTACGTACGTGTGCCGTTCATTGCGGCACTTGAATGTGTAGCATATCGACGTGTTTTGAAAAATTATAAATAAAGTATAACGCCTTGTGAATAATCATAGCTCAAGATAACTTTACTATTATTTCATTAGTGAAATGACCGGATAATAATAATAATAATAATAATAATAATAATGACTATAAGAATAATGTAACAAAACGGTATGCTGCATTTTAGCCTGTGTAAAATTAGACAAGGGTCTGATCCTTCATACGACGGATTGAATGTTTCAGTTCTAACGCATTTAAGAAAGCATGGAGAGCAATATGTCTGATTTTATAGAACTTGTTGAAGTTCCTTTTGGTCTAATTCAGGTTTTAATTAAAACTTTTTTAAAAGTAAAAAAAAAGGAAAAGGAAAAGTAAATAAATAAAACTAAAAAAAGAAGAGAAATAAGAAAACTTATAAGCTATATGAAAAACCAACACCAAACCCTAAGTTTGTTTGTATTGTTTGAATGTTAACGTCCAATGGACAGTATTCCAGTCATTTTGGGATTTTTGTCTACTTGAGACAGATATACTTGCTGTTACACTGCAGTATCACGCCGTAGACATGTGACATGATACCACACCCAGTCACATTATCCGGACACCACGCCAACTAGTCTTGGAAATACCCTTATATGCTGAGCGCTTTAGTACCAGTACCATTTTTACGGCTTTGGTATATTGTGGCCTGGGATCGAATTCACGACCTCCCGATTTCGGGACAGACGCTCTAACCACACGACCACCGGGACCGATTAAGACCAAAGTTCGAACTGTAGCAATAACAGATGTGTTATATGAAATCATTTTAAAGGAGGACGTGTGCGCTTTAAATCTATAGATAACAGTAACCTTTAAATATATATAAGTTCTACGTATTTTAAGCGTATATTCTACCCTATTTTTTCACTTACAATGTAGGCCATGACCGGAGACATAAGATTTGGATCTAATAAATCTCTAGCACATATCTATTTATGTTTCTGAAGGGATCTAATTAATTAATTAATTATAAATAAACAAATATATAAATAAATAAATAAAAAGATCTAAGTAAATAAAAAGGAAAACCGATAGTTCAACGATTAATTAATTTATAAATATCTCCTTCTTCATCATTAATTCCTCGCTCCCTCACTACTGCGGTTCATGCGAAGGCGCTGGTTAAGTATATAACCAACAATGTGTGTATATTTATATGTCGGCACATGATATCCGAGTGAAATGTTAAAATCATGTACAGAAATGGAAAAATTAAGGAGTGATCGATGGACATAATGACGGGCACCGTGACGACTACCAACGGCCCTAAAGGCACCAACTGTACTTGCTTGCTGAGCAGCAGCAGACAGCAAATTCCAATGAGTAATAAATCTGTGGTAGAATTATATAAGTCTTTAGAAGTTGATATTTGTTGAAAGTAATGTACACTGCTCTGCCTGGTTCTAGAGTCAGTAGAAAGAAGTAAATACTCTGGATATATGGCTACATACAGTATATTGATTCTATAACTCTTAAATTATTGTAAAACTCTTTAAAAAAATAAATAAACCCTAACTGTTCCCATCTCTATTCCCACCAAAAACTCACCCCGTGTCGCACGTGGTTAGCAATTGCAAAAAAGCGTGCCGAAAAGAAAATCAATTTTAGATCTAGAACTTATTGCCGTCCAATAACATTTGTCCCCCAATGTTAACATAAGACCCAAGCAGGGGGTATTGTCAATTAGATCAGGGTATATACAGAGACCCTGATAAGATCCACTTCAATATAGGAAAGCACGAATGCTTCTAATGTATTCCTCGTGTCAAAAAGTCCTCGAACTATGCAACATTTCGTGGAAAAAACAACAATAAACATTTGCCCACATGCAAAATACATGCACACAGAGAACATTGTTTCATTGGCTGAGTTCGGCTGTTTATCCAACTCACTATCGAAAATCAAACAAACGAGTTTGCCACACGGTGGCAAATTAAAATTTCCCGCGCCACTAGAGTCCATTCTTCATTGGTAAATTCCGTTGAACCAATCAAATCAGAGGTTACAAACTGGACTGTGTTCAAAGCGAAAGCAAAATGGACGTTGAGAAGAATGTTGCACTCCGGGTTAGCCAAGTAAGTGTTCTGAATCATTAGCTTCGTTTGACAACATGCAGACTGTGCATTAGATCGATAACCGTTTTCTTTCGTTTAACTTATTATGATTCATTGTGAGTTAAACCTGACTGTAAACTTGTTTAAGGCTATAGCAATAGTAATGACATAAGTAAACGGTGTAAAGGAGAACAATTACTCGTGTGACTTATCCTATCATTTACAGTAACTGACACTGTTGTTATCTATCTATCTGTCCGTTTGTCCAATATTTTTTAAAGTATTACAGCAGTGTGTATGTGTGTCGGAGAAGAATGAATTTAGAAGTGATATGTACATGGGTGTATTGTGTGTGTTTACAAAAAAATGTTCTTAGTGAAGTTTATTAGGTTAAAACCTGAATATAAAAATCTAGTTTGTGGTAATCTAGTATTTATGAAATATCCATGTCCCTGTGTGTGTGTGTGTGTGTGTGTGTGTTTGTCCATTTAATTTTATGTGTTCTTTCTGATGTGTTTTGATTTATGTTGGATTTCTCATTTCTCAGGATATTTTTGTATTTCCTTATTTAGTAACATATATCTGTTGTAGTTTATATGTGGAACATATTATGCTTAATAAGTTAGATATTATTTTTCAACTTTGAATAGTTTTCTTTGTATCTTTTTAGCTCACCTGAGCAAAGCTCAGGGTGAGCTATTGTGATCCCGTGAGCGTCTGTCGTGCGTCGTGCGGCATCAACAATTTAGTGTTTACACTCTATCAGTGTTTTTTTTCACTTTTGGGGGAATGGGGTCCGGGCCCATTTGAGGGGAAAAAAAGCGCGCGAACTAGCTAAAAGGGGAATTTTTTTACTCTATACATCATTAAGGCAGTATATTTTAAATTATTTTTTCATCTCTATTTAAATGATAAAACTGACTCTAAGTTAACACCAACACAAGCACTAGTATGCTTTAACTGTTTTAATAAAATTCAACATTTTCTAGAATCATTAAAGATAGTTTGCATCATTAAAAACTGTTAAAAAACAAACTACAATATAATACTGAAGTGGGTGGGGGCAAATGCATTAATTCATTAAGACAGGCTTGTTTTTAGATCTATCTATAAACTTTTATGCATTAAATTATGCACTTCATATATTATCATTTGTTGAATTGTGGCTTTGGGTGGCTTAAATTGATGTAGGAAAACAAAACTTGCAAAAAAAAAAAAAAAAAAAAAGATGTAGATAGATATATCTTAAATAAGTCCTGTCTTCATTAATTAATGCATTACCCCACCCACTTCACTATTATATTGTAATATATTTTTTAAAGACAGTCTTTAAAATGTGTTTTCTTTCATAAATAACATGTTTGATAACATTATCGAAGCTTTTTAAAACATTTTAACAAGTTTTATCAGTGCATGCTTTTTTCCATTATTTCCTACGAACAAACCGGAAGTAAACAATAGATTCAACCATAACTGTAAAAATGCATGCTTTTCACATGCTATTCAAGAAAACACATAAAAACAAGTTACATAATTATAAAAAATGACATTTCTCCAACACTTGGCCCATACCTTTACCAGTTAACTTCATTTTTTGCCATTTTTAGACAATCTGCCCTTTTTTCTAGGTATTGTCTGCATATAACAATCTGTGGTATAATGCAGACGATACCTAGTAAACAGGGCAGACGAAATATATTCAGCTGATATTTTATTGTGCAACATTTGTTGATTTAATGAGAGAAACTCATCATTTTGCACCCCAAAATGAACCCTAAGTGGGGGAATTTTCAGCATAATAGGGGGAAAAATATATACTTCTGGCAGGGGGGAATGCCGCCGAATTTCGCCGAATATTTTAGCCAAAAAAAACACTGTCTATCACCTTTATTTCTTAAGCAATCATCTTCAAACTTTATGGCTATGCTTATGACCATGTCTTGATTGAGTTCGATTATGGCATAGATTGGTCAATTAGGTCAGGAGTTATGCCCCTTTTAATATTAAAAAAAAGCCAGATTTCACTTTGTTTACTTTCTTGCATCTTCATCTTTTGAGCAATAATCTTCAAACTTTATGACAGTGTTTATGACCATAATGTCTGATTTAGGTTGAATATGGCTAGATGGTAATTAGGTCAGGAGTTAGCCCCTTTTAATAAAAAAAACCATTTACTTTGTTTACTCTGCATCTTCATTTTTGAGCAATATCTTCAAACTTTATGACATGTTTATGACCATAATGTCTCAATTGAGTTTGATTATCGTCTGAGATTGGTCAATTAGGTCAGGAGTTCAAAAAATGCCAATTTCACTTTGTTTACACTCTTGCATCTTCATTTTTGAGCAATCATCTTCAAACTTTATGGCAATGCTTATGACCATAATGTCTCGATTGAGTTTGAATATGTCTGAGATTGGTCAATTAGGTCAGGAGTTAAGCCCCTTTTAATATAAAAAAATGCCAGATTTCACTTTGTTTACACTCTAGCATCTTCATATTTGAGCAATCATCTTCAAACTTTATGACAATGTTTATGACCATAATGTTTCAATTGAGTTCAATTGTGGCTGAGATGGGCCAATTAGGTCAGGAGTTATGCCCCTTTTAATACAAAAAATGCAAGATTTCACTTTGTTTACTCTCTACCAACTTCATTTTTTTTAAACAATCTTTTTTAAATTTTAAGACAATGTTTATGCCCATAATCTCGCAATCGGGTTCAATTATAACTGATATTGACTTGTTAATTTAGGAGTTATGCCCTTTTCAACATAAAAAAAGCCAGATTTCACTTTGTTTACACTCTAGCATCTTTATTTCTTAAGCAATCATCTTTCTCAGGTGAGCGATCAAGGGCCATTTTGGCCCTCTTGTTTGTCACCTGCTGTAAGCAGAGGTGACACAAAGAGATCACTTCTCTATTGTCTGTCTGTCATTCTTCTTCCGTCATGTTTTTTTTTTCTTCAGAAGATGACATATATATGTAACAAGGAACACTTGTTTAAATTGCAATTTATTGTTATATATATTAAACCTTTTATATTGATATATATACCTGTAATAATAACTA
Source organism: Solen grandis (assembly GCA_021229015.1). Classification (NCBI taxonomy): domain Eukaryota; kingdom Metazoa; phylum Mollusca; class Bivalvia; order Adapedonta; family Solenidae; genus Solen; species Solen grandis. Next base: position 61,241,858 of record CM037786.1, on the reverse strand, counting down.
GAATAATTAAATTGTTACTCATTTCACCATAGATGAATGTTCTTTCATTTCAGCTTGATGCTGCAGAGTTAGACAGTGAAATTGTGTCCCTTACAAAAACACAGCTGTCAAAATTGTTTAAATATCAACAGGTAAATGACCATTATTCAATGTCCTACAAAACATTTATATGGTAATACAACAACTGAATATTTATACTGAGTAAAGAAGACAATAAGTCATCTAAAACAAATCACCTGCTGTTTTAAGTAGGGCATCTACCTGATTACCTCTTGTTTTAAGTTCAGGTGTGTAAAATCCTGTTATCATCAGTTGCCCTGCCAAGCCCTTCCCAAACTTGAGATAGTAAAATCAAGAACTTTTAAAAGAATAGTTCATATTTTTCATTCGCCTTGCAGGACAAATAAGTGAGTGGAATTTTACACCCTTGAAGTTCAAGGGTTAGGAGACCTATTCACTTAAATCTTATTATTTCTTAGAGCCATAAGCCCTGACAGGCTTCATAGTATATTTTTACCTGTCACTAGCGCACACATTACAAAGTTACTACACAATATATTTATCTTTGCTAGATTCTCGTTATGCTACTACGGTTTAC
>CM037786.1:61191160-61241160 GCA_021229015.1 Solen grandis | reverse complement strand
AATATGAGGGCCAGCTAGTTTCCTTTTTATAGTCTTTATAGATGATTTTAAATATTATTTTCCTATGAAACCAATGTTTAGAATTAAATTTTGTTTTGTTCTAGTGATAATCCTTAGTTCTCTACAATAATTGCTGAAGCAATTTTGAAAACTGACGCATGCAAATGGTTAAAACTTAAAGGTTCTTTGTATCTTAAATTCAACTTTGTTTGCTGCTGACGGTAAATAGACATGTATATTATATAAAGTGACCTGAATTGTTTTAATTAAGCTTAAGGTACTCTCGAGATCGACAAAGATCAACCATACGCGCTTCTTTTTCTGTTAATTGTACACATAATTAAAATGGGGCTTGTATTTTAATCAGTGATTCGCAGTTATCAATTTATACTGAAATTATTTGCATGGTTGTTTTAATGCCTTTCTTTCGTAAGGAAATCAAAATATATAAGATTATTGCAACTTACTTTTATAGCTCATGACATTGTTTTCGGCGTAAGCTGTATAAAATAGTTTTGACCGATTTCTTGACCATTCTAACCTTGATTAACAACCGAAGAGTTCGGAAAAAAACACCTAGTTCATTGCTTTGCATAAATTATTTTAGGATATTCCATTATATAATGGGAGTTTTAGGGTGCAATAACTGTCTGCATGATTGTTACTTGGCAGATAACAGTTTAATCTACCTATTTAAACATTAAAACCATCCATATGAAAAAGTAAACAATTCTGAACGTAGTTACCCTGGAAGTTGACTCGTCCCTTAAAAACTCGCGTATAAATCAGCTAACCTAAGGACCCCGAGATCGAGGCCTGCAGACGAAATTTTTATTTTTGATTATATCATATGTTTTGTCCCTTTCTTTCTTTTTTAACTGCCTAGTATATTATATCTTCTAATTTTAGCAAAAATACGTTTTCTAGTATTATTCTAAAAACATAGACCATCTAAATTTTGCTAGCGTTATTATGATGTATCATACTTTCATATCTTTGTTGTTGTTTTTTTTCTTACGCCGACTATCTTTTTTTAAAGATATTTTTTGTTTCATTTAACCGGTGTGCCACTTTAATATTGCAGAGGTTGAAATCGGAGCTTTATGTCCACAGCCCGATTCTTGTTCCGATGACAAAGCATATTGTAACACAGAGACAGCCCAGTGCACGTGTATAGATGGTTTTAACGATCAAGGCAATATCTGTGTAAAAAGTAAACTTATTTTTTATTTATTTCATTTATTACATTACCGTATAAGGTAGTATAAAGGTGCATTATATCAGAGATTTGTCATTATATATATGTTTATTATGAGAATAAGAGTATCGTATTATTTTACACAAAGTAAGGCTACAACATCTTATCATGTAATCAATGCAATTAGAAATAATTATTGATTTTGCTATCCAGGTGTGATATGGACATATGCAACACAACATCCCCTTTTTCGGATGCCGTATAATTAGCAACGATTTCAAGTTTTGTTTCTATTTCATTTAGACGTAGAGCTTCTAGAGAGTTGCACACCAGGTGACGTATGTGCCGACAGCAATGCTGTGTGTAGTGCGATGTTTAACCTGTGTATCTGTATAGAGACACATTTTGCTGCGGGGGGTCAATGTCTTCCAAGTATGTCAATTTGTTTTAACCATAATTGTTAAAAAAAATTAGATAGATTCTATATCTATTTCTAAATTTCTTGAGTATTCCTTGTCTTTTCAAGCAAATATAGTTTCGTGACAAAACCCTATAACATGCACTTTAAAATCACTTCAAAGTGATATGTAAGTGAATAAGTATTTAACATACTCTTCACATCCGAAATCTCAGCAATCAAGAAAGAAATGTGTGTACATGTACATGTAAACATATCTGTTCAAGAGTTCGTTAGTGAATTACATTTCTCCTGCAAATAAACGAGAAAGGAACATGTAATGCAATAGAAATAATTATTGCGCTATAATATTTTTATCACTTATACTTTCAAGATTGTAAGGGTATGTTCATTTAGATAAAATGTAACGAATACCTTGCTTCTGAACGGCCTTATATATGCAGTGCTAATTTTGATACTTTAAAATGACGAAAATGGTAATGGGGATAAATTTAATATAAATAAACGACTCTGACTACTTTTCAGAAAAGAACCTCGGCAGTTCCTGCGAGGGACATAATGAATGTGATGAGCCAAACTCAATGTGCGACTCTACAAGTTTAGAATGTGTGTGTGACTCTGAAACATTTGATAGCAACGGACCTAGCACAGCTGGAGGCACATGCAATCCAAGTGAGTTTTTCATTTGTAAGGAATAAAGCAAAGGAGTCTGGCACGAAAAGTGAGATCCGAAAAAATTGAGGTTAGTTTCTTAAAGCGGGTTTCTTTGCTTGATTATTGTGTGTGCATGGGTGAAACAGTTGTGATTTTCTGTTACATAAATGCATATGCTTGCGATAGGTGAAAAGAATATGAATATACCATCATAAATGACTGAGTAATTTTTTCAACGAGGGTATGAATCTTGGTCAATCGCGAGTAGTATCCCTTGTATCATATGTAGAGAAATATGACCCTACTTTTGTGCCAGACCCCTTTGGAATAAAGATGAATAAGCAGATTCAGTGAACAGACAATTATGTGCGTTAAGTAATCTTATCAGTGTTGTGCAAATAATTGAAGATGAAATCCTTTACATAAGATATGTACAGAAAATGTGATTTTTATAAGTATTCAAGCTATAGCGTTATGTCCCTATTGTTGTCATATATTGTTATAATTTCATCATGACTATTGTTAATCTAAAATACTTTTTTTATTTTCAGAATTAGCTCTTAGCTTTCCGTGTTCTCAAGATGGCGAGTGTTCGACTGACTTCTCTCATTGTAACGACAGTGTTTGTACTTGTCTGAACGGTTTTACCGAACAGGCAGGTAGTTGTGTACCAGGTAGGTTATTGTGACGCATCAGTTTCGATTGATTAAATGTAAATGTACTGTATCAAAAATGAGTGTTCGTGTCAAGGCGGTTTTACGATGTCATGGGTAGGCTTCTAGCTTATTTCAACATATGTTTTTTTCTGACTATCAAGCGGATTAAGAATTATTGACCTACTCAGATTAGGAACTGATTTTAATTTTATAAGCTTAAGGATTTTTTAATAATTCAGATTTGATAAAACTACCAGATAAGAACTGTTATGCTGTAATGTTGATTAAACTGAAATTTTCTTTCCTTCTCTTTACATTGTAAGTATAACTTATGTTTTTTATTACCTTGCTTTTTATTCCAGTAAGGTAAAAAACTAATCATCGAACCTGAATCAGAATAAGATCAAATCATGTTAACTGTTCACAGTGTTTAAATTGTCAAATTTACTTTTCAACCAACATTAACCGGTCCCGGTGGCCCAGTGGTTAGAGCGTTCGCACCGAAATCGGGAGGTCGTGGGTTCGATCCCTGGCCGCAACATACCAAAGTCGCAAACTATTGTACTGGTATGGCGCTTAGCATATTAGTTCCAGGACTGGTTGGCCCAATGTCAGGATAATATGACTGGGTGTGGTATCATGCCACATGTCTACGGCGTGATACTGCAGTGTGGCAACACTATATCTGTCTCAAGTAGAAATCGTCTCAAAAATATCAAAATCAATGAAATTTTAAACCCAATAAACAAACAAACATAAGGGGGAATAATATTGAAGTTTGAATTGTATCTTTATATTTTTATAAAAGACAAACAAAGTGGGAGTTATTTAGAAAGGTTACAAGCACTTTATATGCGGACCTCTAGACAGTGTACTACTCGTATTACAACATTATGTCAAATAAATCTGACGTTTGTAAAAACCAAGGTATAGCTAAGCATTAAAATCAAAGTCACTACACCTTGTGAATGTTTACTCTATAAATCAATATACCGGTTGCTTTGATAAAATTAAAGGCTTATTATCTTGCAAAAAAAGTAGTTTATTTCTTCAGACAGAAAAGCAAAAGTGCGTGTTGCAGATGACGACAACATTACTACACTGCATAAATCAGAAAGAATCTTTAACTGAAGATCATTCAGTTTTTAACAAAATTACTTGATTTGCATATTCCGCATCTCTTCGTCAATTTCCTACTTATCCATAGACCGTCCACATGTCTCCGTTAACGAATAAATAGATGACGTAGCAGATAAAAAAAAATGATTCGGCGACGGTTTTTCTTTTAATCGAATTATTTCCGATTACGGACCGTCTTCGAGAATACTTGCCAGTGAAAACTGTAAACTATGAGATTATTTTGAGATACATACAAAATATTAAATGGCATGTTTGTTTTTCATTTTTAATAGTCTTTTTGCATCTGAATTTTTTTTGTGTAAACAATATGCCACTTTATTTTTTTTTTTTTTTCATGTTTATCATTGTGCTTTTGTTTTTTATATAAATGTGTTAAATGATATTTTTATGACCTGGAGGCCTTAATTTTCATTAGTGATAATGATAATTTAATGCATTTTGAATAACTTTATGCAGAACGACCGGGATGTGATGATCCTGTTACGTGTGATGCAGGATTCATTCTAAAGAATGGACAATGTGTTTCAAGTAAGAATATCTACTGTGACTGCCTCTAAAATCTTTCATTTAACAGAATAGATACAGTTCCAAGAATTAAGCATCAAATTAAATCACCTATAGATATTAATTAGAATTAGTTCAGGGTGAATGTACTTGTCTATGTACTGCGATTTGACTTAGTCTTTTTATAACATATAAATGATCGCATTTACACATAAATAAGTCGTACAACAGTGAGGTATTTACACTATACAACGGTGTGGTATTTTCACAGAATTAAGTTATATAACGATGTAATGTTTACAAAAAATAGGTCATACAACGGTGTGGTATTTTCACAGAATTAAGTTATATAACGATGTAATGTTTACAAAAAATAGGTCATACAACGGTGTGTATTTTCACAGAATTAGGTTATACATACAAGTGTGGTATTTACACAAAAATATGTTATACAACAGTGTGGTATTTACACAAAATAGGTCACACAACGGTGGAGTATTCGTTATAAGTTCTTACAGCGATATTCGTGAGAAACAGCCTGTTGATAACACTTACAATTTTTCTGAGTCACTCTCTTTGTGCGTTTTTAATGCTGTTTAGGGTCATAGTGAAATTAATCAAAGCTGACATTTGAAAAATGGCCTACACCGTGAATCTATCTTAAATATTAATTACCAACAACAGAGATTCCTGTTGGAGGCAGCTGCACTGAGTCACAAGAGTGTACAGACATAAATGCTGTTTGCATCGAGTATGTGTGTTCCTGTAATGACGGTTTCTACAGCGCCATTGGAAAATGTTTTATGTGTAAGCTTCTTAATTCATATCTTACAATTAAAAGACTTGATTGAACGTTTTCTACAAAAACGATCATATAGGTCTCTTAGGCAAACATAATTAAAGGCGTTTTAGCTGTGTGTGTTGGCCAGGATGTTTGTCTACATGATATCTCGGATGAGTTCGAAATTGGGACTTGTGGGGTCAAAAACTAGGTCACAAGGTCAAATCTTAGAAAACTTTAAAAAAAAAAACTTGTGAACACTCTAGAGGTCATAGATTTAGCTCAGTCATCATAATATTTGGTCAGGGTGATTGTCTACATGATATCCACAGTTTTAGCCCAATCTTCATAAAATTTAGTCAAGATGTTTGTCTATATGATATCTCGGATGAGTTCGAAAATGGGTCATGTGGGTTCAAAAACTTGGTCACCAATGTTCATCTTTATGCTATGACGAATGAGTTTGAAATTGGGTCATGTTGGGTCAAAAACTAGGTCTAGAGGTCAAATCTGAGAAAATCCTTTCGAACACTCTATAGAGGCAACAGTTTTGGCCCAATCTTTATGAAATTGGTCAGGGTGTTTGTCTACATGATATCTTGGATGAATTGGGCCACATGGGGTCAAAAAGTAGGTCACCAGGGCAAATTTTAGAAAAATCTTGTGAATATTCTAGGGGCCTACATTTTTTGTACCAGTCTTCATTACACTTGATAAGAATGATGACTGCATGAATTCCCAGTTGAGTGCAAAGTCAGGTAGGATCAAAATCTAGGTCACATAGTCAAATGTTAGGGAAACACTTTAGATGCCACATTTTTTGTCATCTTGCCTAACACAGCAATCTTACCCAGGTGAGAGACACAGGGCCATCTTGGCCCTCTTGTTAATTATATCTTTAATACAAGAATCTTAAATTTGGGATTTCCTTTAACATTTTACTAAAATTAAATGAGAAATTAAAAACAGATTTTCTACCATTTTCTCTGAAACTAATGTTAAGAGTTTATTAGTATTTCTTATCAATGATAACCCCGTGGCAAATATATGAAATAAACAGGTATGATAAGCCTCCCATTTTTTAAGAAACATCAATTATTTATCCCTGAAACAACAAGAATTTATTTTGCAATCACCTCATAACAAGATTTATCAGATACAAAATTAGGTTCTAATGTATTGGACAAAATAATCATATCGTAGCTCACCATAAAGATAATTAGTCTTTAAGTTTATATGGGTCTAATGGGCAGAATAATCTAAATGGCTTAATTTGGGTGTATAGTAATGAGTTGGGTGATCAAGCCCCACTATGAACTTCTTAGTTTATGATTTATGATGTTTCTTACCTTTGAAGATGCATCTGAACTTCAGTAAATTTGACTATGTTTTGAATCATCTTTTAATATTTTAGCAATTCCTCTATGGGGTACATGCACAGAAGCTGACGAATGCGGGACAGCTAATGCTTTGTGCTCCAGCGGAATGTGTCAGTGTGGGTCTGGATATTTTGAGTATCAAGGTCACTGTGTAGAAGGTAAATCCGTCGTAAAGGTACTTCTCCTATTGGATAAGCACTCATATATCAGTGAGGAATCACCATCGTGAATCAATTCTCATAGACAAACATAAGAACATTTTTTCTAATTGCCTTATCATCAACATGAAAGGACATTTCATCCATGTAGTGTGATATGATTTTCATATGATTTTCTCAGTCAGGTTGTGACCTCAGTCATATATATTACAAAGACCAAGCTTTGTTCACGTGTGTACCTTCTTACGAAATTTAAATGTTTTCATTTTATTTCACTCCGAATGAGACGTAAACCCACGTAAATCAAAGAGCACTCCACAACACCTTATCTACATGTTGATGTAAAATTCCACACACTCTTCAATGGGACATAAACATACATTAAGGAATTTCCCCAGACATTAAATGATCAATTTAAATAAGCGAATTATACTGGGAATTGTCGATCATCTGGTGAAATGGTCTATTGCATATGATTTTAATTTAGATTCTTAATGTAATAGACAATTTTGTTGTTTAGATTAGGTTCAATAAATTGTTTATCTACTTTTTAGCTCACCTGAGCACTTGTGCTCAGGGTAAGCTTTTGTAAACGCTTTTTGTCCGTCGTGCTTCGTCCGTCGTAAACAATTGCTTGTGAACACTCTAGAGGCCACAGTTTTGTCCCAATCTTCATGAAACTTGATCAGGATGTTTGTCTACATGATATCTCGAATGAGTTCGAAATTGGGTCATGTAGGATTAAAAACTAGATCACCAGGTCAAATCTTAGAAAAACCTTGTGAACACTTAGAGGCCATTTTTGGCCCAATCTTCATAATTTTAGTCAGGATGTTTGTCAACATAATATTTCGGAAGATTTCGAAAATGGGTCATGTGGGGTAAAACACTAGGTCACCAGGTCAAATATTTAAAAAAAAATTTGTGAATATGCTTAAGGCCACAGTTTTGGCCCAATCTTCATGAAACTTTGTCAGGATGTTTGTCTTTATGCTATGTCGGATGAGTTTGAAATCCGGTCATGTTGGGTCAAAAACTAGGTCACTAGGTCAAATCTTAGAAAATCTTAGAAAAACCTTGTGAACACTCTAGAGGCAACCGATTTGGTCCAATCTTCATAAAATTTGGTCAGGATGTTTGTCTACATGATATCTTGGATGAGTTTGAAATTGGGTCATTTGGGGTCAGTAACTAAGATACCAGGTCAAATCTTAGAAACACTCTAGAGGCCACAGTTTTAGCCTTACCTTAATGTAACTTGGTCAGAATGTTTGTTTACATCAAATCTCGGATGAGTTCATAACTGGGCCACATGGGGTCAAAAAGTAGGTCACAAGGGAAAATTTTCGAAAAATATTGTGAACACGCTAGAGGCCTATATTTTTGTCCCAGTCTTCATTAAACATGATAAGAATGATGTCTGCATGAATTTCCAGTTGAGTGCAAAGTCAGGTAGGATCAAAATCTAGGTCACATAGTCAAATATTAGAAAAACACTTTAGATGCCACATTTTTTGTCATCATTCCTAACACAGCAATCTTACTCAGGTGAGCGACACATGGCCATCTTTGCCCTCTTGTTTGTGTTACTAGGCCTAGAATTCTAGTAAAAAAATCAATCGATATTGAATATTGGTCTGCATAGCTTACGAAGTGTTTATGTAAACAAAAATATAATAATGTTTAATGTAAAAACTGCGCAGTTGTGATGTTGGTTTCTGTGCAATATATTTAAACATTTGTTTTCATTTAATTGCTGCTTAATATAGTATCTTACTCATTGAAATGCAGTTTAAGAGGAACATTCAGTTTGTTAGTATTCCTGCTTGTGCACAATTTACACTCGTACGATTGTTGACTAAGTTAACATAAAAAATGAACATGAAAATATAAACTAAACTGGAACGAACGATCAAATCGGGTCAAATCAAACTGCTTGAAAGTACGTTTAAATAGAAATTTAGTCGTTTAAATGACTGTTTGGCATTTTCTATGTCTTTGAATGACACTATATTTCAGACAATTTGATTGAACTTGCAAAATTTCGATATTTTATCCATAGGAAATAGTAAAGAATGGCACTCATTTGAAAGGTATAAGTATTGTCAGATGTGGTATCTGATCTTGTCCTCTCCTTTATGTAAACAGAAAGGAGATATTGGAGTGGCTTTGAAATGATACCTTAGAATAAGAAACAATGTTCAATACATTAATTATACTAAAATAAATTGAAATTCAAATATTGCTAGAATAAGATTATGGATACAGAGAAACAGACCCAAACATTGGTTTAAGACATTTCCAAAATTGCAATATCTTGTTTAAATGCTTATGTAAAATCATAAAGAAACTATAATTAGGTTTAACTGAATAATTAATTATTTTGAATTAATTATTCAATTAAACTCGATGTAATGGGACAGTAATCTGATGCTCTAGTAAGATACCTAACTAATCAGTTATTTTTCATTCCTTGTAGAAAGCTATCTGGATGAGCCATGCAATATTGACGAATCGTGTGTCGTTGAGAATTCTGTTTGTGACATGACCACTTCGGTTTGCGTTTGCAGTACTTTTGCATATAGAATAGGCGAAGATATCTGTTTTGTCCGTAAGAAGTTTAGATGCTTATCAGAGTGACTTAAACGATTCATGTTGGAATTCGTGCTTGAATAAGAAGACACATATCGTATTTTTCAGCTTAAATGGTCGACATAAATTTCTTATATGGTTTAACAAAAATATTTGATGTTTGTGATAAATAAAGAAGAAAAAATGTAGAAATGTAAGCTACCTTAGACCAAAATATGATTCTAGAAACTATATACAAGCGCACTTTATTATTCAAGCGCTGTAACAATACATAAGATGGTAATATAGTCAAGCAATTAATATCTGCAATGATTTAAAGTTTTGTATTATTTTCAGGGCTTGACAGTCTTAGATAATGTTACTGACTATTGCGTCTAATTAACCACATTACAGCAGGACTGTCGGTTGGAGATTGTAGCGGGGAAGCTTTGTGCAATGATCCTAACTCTGTATGTTTGAACGGAGAGTGTGCGTGCAGAGAAGGTTACACTAACGACAGCAGTCAGTGTGTTCCAAGTAAGCTTTGAATAGGAATACTTAGCATTAACTTAAATACACGCATATAAAAAAGGAAATATCTTAATCATTTAAAGCGTCTAAAACAGCAATTTAAATTTAAACTTTAATACACTAGGATAATTTTACCCCAACTTTGATACTACAGATAACATACTGAAGATAAACATACTGTTCGTTATTGTATAAGTGAAGGCTGACATAATCGTATTCAGACGCATGATAAAGTTTCGGCATTGCATATCGAGGGAATTTTGTGATTTAATATAGGTATTTTCCGTCCATATTTTCCGTTCAATTTACTTTTTTTGATGAACAGAGGTACAGCTAGGACAAGCCTGTTCAGAAACAGCATATGGTCAGTGTGCAGATGAATTTGCGCTATGCTTGCCGACAGCGGGTTTGTACTGTCTGAGTGTATGTCAGTGTGGCCCAGGTTACAGCAACATATTGGGCGAGGGTGCCTGTGGTGGCCAGTGTATACCAGGTAGGTAGATTCAACCTTGTCAATGACAGAAGATAACTTTAACTAGCATTATTCTGTCAATTTCGAATTCTCTCAAAAGTGGTAATTCTATCCCCACCAAACAAAACAAGCTAGGACCGTATAGAATTAATTTTGTCGTGATTCCTTAAACAATACTATATACATTTTTTGTATATGATCAAAGTTCCCGTGTTCACATGGTTATTAGCTCACATGAGCACAACGTGCTCAAGGTGAGCTTTTCTGATCGCCTTTTGTCCGGCGTCCGTCGTCCGTCGTCCGTGCGTGCGTGCGTCCGTGCGTCCGGCGTCAACAATTGCTTCAAACAACATCTCCTCCTAAACGGCTTGGCCAATTTGAAAATTATTTTGCAGAAATGTTCCTTGGATGAAGCTCTACTAAAGTTGTATAAATGGTTCTGGTCCATCGCATAATTAGGTCACAAGAGCTAAAAATAGATTTTAAAAATGAAAATTTAAAAAATCTTCTTCTCTATAACCACAAGGCCTAGCCTTTTGATTTTTAGTTCACATGAGCACAACGTGCTCAAGGTGAGCTTTTCTGATCGCCTTTTGTCCGGCGTCCGTCGTCCGTGCGTGCGTGCGTCCGTGCGTCAGTGCGTCCGTGCGTCCGGCGTCAACAATTGCTTCAAACAACATCTCCTCCTAAACGGCTTTGCCAATTTGAAAAATATTTTGCAGGAATGTTCCTTGGATGAAGCTCTACTAAAGTTGTATAAATGGTTCTGGTCCATTGCATAATTAGGTCACAGGAGCTAAAAATAGATTTTAAAAATGCAAACTTTGAAAATCTTCTTCTGCAAAACTGCAATGTCTAGAGCTTAGATATTTGGTATGTAGCATCATCTTATGGGCCACTACCAAGATTGTACAAATCATAGCCCTATGATGATAAATGACCCCGCACCAGGGGTCACTTGTTTTACATAGAGTTATATAGAAAAATCTTAAAAAGTCTTCTTCTACGAATCCATTAGGCCTAGAGCTAAGATATTTGGTATGTAGCATCATCTTATGGGCCACTACCAAGATTGTACAAATCATAGCCCTATGGTGATAAATGACCCCGCACCGGGGTCACTTGTTTTACATAGAGTTATATAGGAAAATCTTAAAAAATCTTCTTCTATGAATCCATAAGGCCTAGAGCTTAGATATTTGGTATGTAGCATCATCTTATGGGCCACTACCAAGATTGTACAAATCATAGCCCTATGGTGATAAATGACCCCGCACCAGGGGTCACTTGTTTTTTTACATAGAGTTATATAGGAAAATCTTAAAAAATCTTCTTCTATGAATCAATAAGGCCTAGAGCTAAGATTTTTGGTATGTAGTAGCATCTAATGGTTCATTACAAAGATTTTCAAAGTCTTGGCCCTACGGTGATAAATGACCCTGCGCCCAAGTCTTCTCTGAAACCATATGGCCCATTGCTTAGATATTTGGTGTGTAGTATTGTCAGGGGTAAAATGTTTTAGATTAAGTTATATCAGAATCCTTGTCTGTTTAAAAACCTTGACATCAGTTGAAGCAATGGTACTCAGGTGAGCGATTCAGGGCCATCATGGCCCTCTTGTATATAAATCAAATCGTTTTTATAGCAACATATATTTATATTTCAAGATTTTGTTTTTTGTTTAAATGCTAATTTTGGTCTACATAGGCGAATACTTTAAAATCATGAATTTTCATTGGTGATGTGTTTTCATGGATATTTTTACTCGTTGGTTCATGTTCCAGAAAGGATGAGTTCTAAATAAAAATGATTTTCATGGATAAAACCATCCCTGTTATCGACGAAAATTAGTGAACCATTAAAAATACTGATTCCACAGTGCTTCTTTGATAAAATGTTCGCTGTAAACATAAAAATTTCTACTTATAATACCCCCACAAACCCTTAGGAATTACTTTAAACATTGGTCCCGACATCTGTCCCGAGTTCTAACTTGACAATGGATAAGTGGAATTTCAATTTATTTTACTCAAATGTTTGTTTTGTGGAGACATAGTGTTGTTGCGGCAATAACCAGATGGTTAGCTCAAAGATCAGAGCTATAGGTAAAAATAAACAATGAATACCAGTTTGCTTGTCCGGGCTCTAACTTGCTTGACATTTCAAATTATTTGGCAGTAATGTTTGTGTTTTAAAGACGGATTGTCGCTTGCAAGATTCAAATTGCTAACTCAAGGGTCAAGGTAAAAGGTTAAAAGTGAATACCAGTTTGCTTGTCCGGGTACTAATATAACAAAGGTTTTTGTTAATGTTCAAGTAACTTGGCACAATTGTGCCTGGATATTGTAGTGGTAACGCACTTCGCTTCTCACCAATGCGTCCCGAATTCGATTCCTGGTCACGTACGTGTAAGGGTACAGTTGTCGCCTGTCCAGACACGTGGGTTTTCTCTGGGCTCTCTGGTTTCCTCCCACAATAATGATCTCATACACCAGAGCCACCGAGAGTGATTAATATAAGTTGTAAGAACTTGTTTCGTAATCGATGTAAAATAAATAAAGTCTAAATAAGAAATCCTACATATATTAAAAATGAACTAACTCAAGAAGGTAAATGTATGTAATTGGTAAAAGGAAACTGAGAGTCTCGCATAGGATTCAAATTAAGAGATATAGAGAGGGGGTGTCTGAACATTAAGTATCCCATTGACTGCAGGATTTTCAAATTAATCAGACAAAAAAGTCTGCATTGGTGTTATGGGGCATGTTAGGATGTTAGGGCTATATTGCCGTGGACCATGTAGTCATTAAATAACATCCAAATGTTTATCACTGACAAATATCAGGGTAGTGTGGTATTAATAACTGTCCTTGATAGCTCTAGTTTACTCGTAATTACCTGATTAATTAAAATTCATTTATTACTAAACAGAAAATGTCCGCATACATAGTATTTTCGGATTGGTGTTTAAATGAGAAAATCAATTTATAAGGAGACACAGTGGATTATACTGATGCCATTATAATTCAGAAAGTTTCTTTAAGGATCCGATCGGTATAATTATATTTGTTTTAAGGAGATCTAGTTGAATGTAGCCCTTCAAAACTTCATTCGTTACAAATAACATTTGCAACGGCTTTTTCGGCCGTTAGGCCGTTTATTTTCACACTGACTCTCTGTGAAACACACAGTAATGAAGCGGAATAAAATTAACACATGATGATTTTCATTGGTTATTATATACTTTGCTAAATTCCCAATAGTCATTGTAAAATTAGTCAAAAGAAAAGAATGGAGTTGAGGAAACGAGTTCTTTAGATCTCTGTTTGTTTTAAAAGTTTTCTTCCCCTGCGAACGATTTGTCCCGAATAGTAAGACACTGCACCCTTTTAAGGTAAACTGAAAGAGTAGAACGCTAAAAAATAGGAAACACATAGGTTTCGAAATTGATTGTTCGACCCTGACAGGTCCTATATTCAACAAAAACGTATCATCCGGTTTCGTTTTGTATCCAGCGAAACGAAGTCTAATGCGCAGATGTTTTAAGGTTGTTAGTGTCTACCAAGATTGTACAAATTATTTCGATCCGTGGTATGTCAAAGAGCTGCACTGACACAGGAATTATACAACTATTAAACCATAACTATAAAATCTATTACATGTTAAACCATTCAGACACTGATCATCAAGCTGGTTACAACGGCCGAGTATGTTTTTTAAAGATATTTCTTGTTTACGAATATGAACACACCAAAAATCATCACCGAAAACAGTCGTCACAAAATGTATTACAAATGTGCTTGATGCATACGTATGTGTGTAACACCTGTTACACATGTGGACTAACATTACACATACTTAATTACACATGGTATAAGTGATAGTCCACGGTGTATTAAATTTTGGTTACTTTTCTGAACAGTTTTAGAGTCGGAAGCAGATTTAGCTGAACTTGGAGACCCATGCAAACATGCACATTCCTGCAGAGCATATCCGTTGGCCGTTTGTAAGAGACTGGATTCGCTTAGCGAGAAAGTTTGCATTTGTGACGATGGGTTCATTGTGCACAGCGGACAGTGCGTAGAAATAAGTGCCGAAGGAGACTCATCTTCAAGTAGTTCACACCAAAGTATGTAGACAGCAAATCTGTTGTAGAGACCAGCAATAGAACACTGCTTTCATGAAGAATCTGTTGTATGCATACATATACTGATAACAAGCAAGCATTTTGGCAGTTGTAAGCTAATATTGTGTATTAAAATCTCTCAGCTGTTGACATTAAAATAGGTTTGACATCCATTAATCACAAACTTGAGCTATCGTTTTTATTGTGAGAAGATATAGTTTTTGTTCTGTATGCTTGTCATCCAAGGTTTGTTGAAAATATATAATTTTGTATGTTTCCAGGTTTAGCGGCACTTCAAAATGTCGCTTTTAAATTTTCAGCACAACTTGAGAAACACTTGAAAACCAACTTAAAACCAGTAGATTTTTTTACTTCAATATTATTCTAAAAGATACTGTGGACTTCATGCTGAAAAATGAAGTAGATTTAGAATAGAATACGACAGTACACAAGAAAATATTTCTGCGTTTTACTTCTTTATACTGTACAATGAAATCAAATAATTAAAACAGAATTTGAAATTAAACCGTTTTTGTATTGGTATTGTTATTCCAACAAAATTGGACATACGTAAAATTGAATTGAGATTGAAAGAGTTATATTTCAACAAAGAAGGTAAAGATGAGGATTACATTATAAAATAAACGTGCCTTTATGCAATTGTGTTCAAAAGAAAAATTATTTCATCTTTTTTCCTTCCCTTCCTTTTCCTGTAATTTTATCAGTATCATCGGTAAGAGTGATATCCCTTGAAAAAGCCTTATCGATTACCCCGATAGCGTTTATCGATTAGTTGTTTTACTATAGATTTGTACAGCAAGCGTATGTTTTCCCTTTAAAACCATCAAATGACAAAAAAAATTATAAACTCGTGAAGTATTCTTCTTTTCTGCACTTTACGAGGGAAATAAATGCTGAAATTACATCAAAATTCAATCCCATATATTTAACACCTATGTTGATTTCATTTATATAGTATGTATTCGATTAAAAAAGAGGACAAGGGAGAACATTTGGGGGAAAAAGTCGATATACTGTATGATTGCAGTGTGTATTTCATTATTTTTTGTAATTGTTCGCAAAAGAAGCATTTGTTTTATAAATACTGAAAAGAAACAGTAATAAGAAAATGATGATGGTAATTATTACGTAATTTAAAATAATATCGTGATATAACCTCATTGTATTTATAAAATAACTCTACATACAAACGTGTTTGAATATGTAAAACTACTCTGCAATAAAGAAATAAAGCAAGACCAGAAAATAGAAAGCAATATCTTTTGCACTTTCACATTTATATATATGTTCCAAAAAAAAAAAGAGAAAAATGCAGAAAAACTCGATATAACGTATGATGGAATTGTATATTTCAATGAGATTTAGTAATTATTCGCAAAATAAGCAAAGAAGAAGGGGGGGATCTGGAGAAAATAAACTCGATTAACTTATAATCGAGTTTTTTTTGTTTTGTTGTTGTTATTGTTTTTTGTTTTGTTTTTGTATTTCAATTAGTACAGAAGAAATTGTACAATAAAAAAATAATGACAATTATATTGAGTTTAAAATAACGTTAAATAAGCATTAAAATAACTCTACATACAAACGTGTTTGAATATTTAAAACTATTTTGTAATTATGGAATAAAGCAAGACTAAAAAAAAACAAGCAAATGTTTTGCACTTGCACATTTATATATTCTGTGTTTGATAACATGGCAGAAATTCTGGAAAAACGAAACTCGATAAAACGTATGATGACATTGTTTATTTCAAATACTTTTAGTAATTGTTCACAAAATAAGCATTTCTTTTATAATAAGAAAAGATAATCAGTGGGTTAATATAAACTCATATCATATCTGAATCTTACATCTGACATAAAGCAACCCTACGTAAGAAAGTTTTTGAATGTTTATGCATTATTCATCACAAGTATTATATTACACAATCAAAAACAATGATAACAATTATACTTAGTTGAAAATAACGTAAAATAAGCCATAATATAAAGAATTGTGTATTTCAAAGACATTTAGTAATTGTTCGCAAAATAAGCATTTCTTTTATAATGAGAGGGTTAATATAACCTCATTTCATATCTGAATCTTACATATGACATAAATCAACACTACATAAGAAAGTTTTTGAATGTTTATGCATTATTATTCACAAGTTCAGCATATTCTTTATCTAGTGTTTATTCTAAATACTGAAAAGATACCGTCATAAGAAAAGAATGGTGGTAATTATTAGTTAATTTAAAATAATGTCATTGTAAATATAAATTCTACATACAAACCTGTTTGAATATGTGAAACTACCTTGCAATCAAGAAATAACGCTAGGCCAGAAAGATTTTGTACTTGCACATTTATATACTCGATATTACGTATGATGGCATTGGATAAATTCAATGAGATTTAGTAATAAAGCATTTCTTTTATAATTAGGGAAGTAATAAGTGGGTTTATATAACCTCATTTCATTTCTGAATTTTAACTATGACATAAAGTAACCCTACATAAGAAAATGTTTGAATATTCAAAACTATTTTCCAATCAAAAAAAAAAAAGCAAGGACAGAAAACATTAATCAATATCTTTTGCAATTGCAAATTTATATATTCTGAATTCGACAAAGGAGAGGAAAATGGAGAATATCTGGAGAGAAAAAAACAACTCAATATAACTTATGATGGCATTGTGTATTTTAATTAGTTCAGAAAATATTGCACAAAAGCAAATAAAAAAAAAACATAATGTCAATTATACGTAGTTTAAAATAACGTTAAATAAGCCTTAAAATAACTCTAAATACAAACGTGTTTGAATATTTAAACCTATTTTGTAATTAAGGAATGAATAAAGGAAGGCCAGCAAATATAAAGGAAGATCTTTTGCACTTGCATATTTATATATTGTATGTTCGATAAAAAAAAGGAAGGCAGAAAAAATAGAAAATAGAATCTCGATATGATGTATAATGGCATTGTTTATTTCATTTAGTTTGAGTAATTGTCCGCAAAATAAGCATTTTTTTTTATTATGAGACAAGATAAGGGTTAAATTTTTAAAATTTAATATTTAAACATGTTTGGCAATCAAGAAATAATTGTGAATTGGTAAAAAGAATAAGAACGTATTACAAACGTGTTTGAATATTTAAAACTATTATCCAAACAAGAAATAAAGCAAGGCCAGAAAACATTAAGCAATGTCTATTCCACTTGCAAATTCATATATTCTGTATTCGACAAATAAGATGACAAGTTGGAAATCTGGAGAAAAAAACTCGATATATTTCAATTAGTTCAGAAAATATATCACAATAACAAAAAATGATGACTATTATACGTATTTTAAAATAACGTTAAATAAGCCTTGAGATAACTCTACATACGGACGTGTTTGATTATTTAAAACTATTTTGTAATTATGGAATAAAGCAAGACCAGATTTTTCAGATTTTAAAGAAATATGTTTAAAATATTGAAAATCTTGAAAAAAGAAACCCGATATAACGTATGATGGCATTGTGTATTTCAAATAGTTTAAGTAATTGTTTGCAAAATAAGCATTTCTTTTATAAGTAAACATTACACAATATAAAATGATGACATTTATAGTTAGTTTGAAAAAACTTAACACACAAACGTGGTGGAAGACAAAAAGCTATGTTCCAATCAAGAAATAAAGCAAGGCCAGAAAACATAAAACAACATCTTTTGCTTTTGTAAGTTTATATATTCTTTTTTTTTATCAAGTGTTATTTCTAAATACTGAAAAGACACTGTAATAAGAAAAGGATGATCGTAATCATTAATTAATTTAAAATAATGTCGTGATTGTATTTATAAGATAATTCTACCTTGCAATCAATAAATAAAGCAAGGCCAAAAAACAGCAAGCAATATCTTTTGCACTTGTAAATTTATATATTCTGAATTCGACAAATAAAAGGACAAGGGAGAAAATCTGGAAAAATAATCGATTTAACGTATGATAGCATTTTGGATTTATTAATTCTTCGAAAAATAAGCATTTCTTTCATTATAAGAGAAGATAATCAGATGGTCAATATAACCTTATGTACAGTTAACATTGCACAATATAAAAAAAATGATGACAATTATAGTTAATTTAAGCCATAAAATAACTCTACACACTTACGTCTTTGAAGGCAAAAAAAGTATGTTCCAATAAAGAAATAAAGCAAGGCAGGAAAACATAAAGCAACATCTTTCGCTCTTGTAAATTTATATATTCTGTATTCGACAAAGAAGATGAGGAGGTGGAAATCTGGAGAAAAAAAAACTCGATTATAACTTATGATGGCATTGTGTATTTCAATTAGTACAGGAAATATTGCACAATCAAAAACAATGATAACAATTATACTTAGTTGAAAATAACGTAAAATAAGCCTTAACATAATGAGAGGGTTAATATAACCTCATTTCATATCTTAATCTTACATATGACATAAATCAACCCTACATAAGAAAGTTTTTGAAAAATTATGCATTATTCTACACAAGTTCAGCATATTTTTTATCTATGTTAATTCTAAATACTGAAAAGATACCGTAATAAGAAACGGATGATGGTAATTATTAGTTAATTTAAAATAATGTCATTGTATTTTAACTCTACATACAAACGTGTTTGAATAGGTCAAATTATTTAGTAATTAATATGTTTTACACTTGCACATTTATATATTCTGTGTTTGATAAAAAACCGGACATGGCATTAAATCTGGAAAAAAATACACTCGATATTACGTTATTATGGCATTGCGTATTTCAAAGACTTTTAGTAATGGTTTCCGAAATAGGCATTACGTTCATAATTAAAGAAGATAATCAGACGGTCAATATAACATTACGAACAGTAAACATTGCACAATATAAATTATGATGACAATTATAAAATAATGTTAAATAAGCCATAAAATAACTCTACACACTAACGTGTTTGAATACATAAAACTATGTTCCAATCTAGAAATAAAGCAAGGCCAGAAAACATAAAGCACAACTTTTGCTCTTGTAAATTTATATATTCTGTATTCGACAACGAAGAGGAAAAAGGAGAAGGGGGAACCCTGGAGAAAAAAAACCGATTATAACTTATGATGCCATTGGGTCTTTCAATTAGTACAGAAAATATTGCACAATTAAAACAATGATAACAATTAATATCTTTTACACTTGTATATTTATATATTCTGTGTTCGATAAAAAAATAAGTACAAGCAAGAAAGGCTGGGAAAAACCAGTGGCTTATATAGCCTAATTTCATATCTGAATCTTACATTTGACATAGAGCATCCCTATATAAGAACGTTTTTGAATATTTATGCATTATTATTCACAAGTTAAGGATATTTTCATCTAGTGTTTATTCTAAATACTGAAAAGATAAGGTAATGAAAAAATGATGATAATTATTAGTTAAATTAAAATAATGTCATTGTATTTTAACTCTACATACAAACGTGTTTAAATATTTAAAACTATTTTGTAATTAATATGTTTTACACTTAAACATTTAAATATTCTGTGTTTGATAAAAACTCGATATAGCGTATGATGACATTGTGTATTTCAAATACTTTTAGTAATTGTTCGCCAAATAAGCATTTGTTTTATAATGAGGAAAAAATTTTTAATTTAAGTTCAGGATATTTTTATCAAGTGTTTATTCTAAATGCTGAAAAGATACCGTAATTAGAAAAGAATGATGATAATAATTAGTTAATTTAAAATAATGTCATTGTATTTATAAAATAATTCTAATATACAAACCTGTTTGAAGATGTGAAACTACCTTGCAAGCAAGAAATAACGCTAGGCCAGAAAACAGAAAGCAATATCTTTTGTGTTTGCACATTTATATATTCTGTGATTGATAAAAAGCGGATATGGTAGTAAATCTGGTAAAAAGAAACTCGATATAACGTATGACGGCATTGTGTATTTTAAAAACTTTTAGTAATTGTTCGCAAAATAAGCATTATATTTATAATGCGACAAGATATACAGTTGGAAAATATCACCTCATTTCATTTCTAAATCTTACATATGACATAAAGCAACACTACATAAGAAAGTTTTTGAATATTTATGCATTATTTTAAAAAATAAGATAATTCTACCTTGCAATCAATAAATAAAGCAAGGCCAAAAAACAGCAAGCAATATCTTTTGCACTTGTAAATTTATATATTCTGAATTCGACAAATAAGAGGACAAGGGAGAAAATCTGGAAAAATAATCGATTTAACGCATGATAGCATTGTGGATTTAGTAATTCTTCGCAAAATAAGCATTTCTTTCATTATTAGAGAAGATAATCAGATGGTCAATATAACCTCATGTACAGTTAACATTGCACAATATAAACAAGAGGGCCAAGATGGCCCTGTGTCGCTCACCTGATTAAGATGGCTGTGTTAGGCAAAATGACAAAAAATCTGGCATCTAAAGTGTTTTTCTTACATTTGACTAAGTGGCCTACATTTTGATCCTACCTGAATTTACCTGGTGACCTAGTTTTTGACCCAACATGACCCCAATTCGAACTCATCCGAGATATCATGTAGACAAACATCCTGACCAAGTTTCATGAAGATTGGGTTAAAACTGTGGCCTGTAGAGTGTTCACAAGGTTTTTCTAAGATTTGACCTGGTGACCTAGTTTTTGACCCCACATGACCCATTTTCAAACCCATCCGAGATATTATGTAGACAAACATCCTGACCAAGTTTCATGAAGATTGGGCCAAAACTGTGGCCTCCAAAGTGTTCACAAGCCAAGGGTTTTTTAAATTTACCTCGTCCTGCATTTAAGACACAAATGAAGCCAAAAAATTCACTCATCTTGCAATAAGATGACAAAGAAGAAAAAAGATGCAGGGCAAACGACGAGTGGAAATTCTTCATCTTGCAATTTTTAAAGGGCGTAACCCTGACCTAGGTTTTTAGCCACCACTTAGCCAAATTTCGAATACATTGTTATAAATTAAAGAATGACATCTGAAAAAATAAAGATGCTAGAGGGCAAACAAAGTGCAATCTGACTTTTTTAATTTAAAGGGTGTAACTCCTGACCTAATGGTCCGAATCAGCCAAATCCAACTTGGCGAATTTTGGTTATAAACAATGTTCATTAAAGATTTGAAGCAATGCTAAAAATAAGATGCTAGAGTTCAAACAATGTGAAATCTGCTTTTTGAATTATAAAAGGGGTCATAAACTCCTGACCTAATGGTCAATATCAGCCATAATCGACTTGGCTGAGATTTTTTGGTTATAAACATGTATCAAGTTTGAAGATAATTGCTCATGAAATGAAGATGCTAGAGTGCAAACAATGTGAAATCTGGCTTTTTTATAATCGAACTTGGCCGAGATTTTATGGTTATAAACATTGTTTTAAAGTTTGAAGATAATTGCTCATAAAATGAAGATGCTAGAGTGCAAACGAACAAATTGTGGACGACGGACGACGGACGGACGGACGACGGACATTCATCGATCCTAAAAGCTCATCCTGAGCACACGTGCTCAGGTGAGCTAAAAAAATGATGACAATTATAGTTAATTTAAGCCATAAAATAACTCTACACACTAACGTGTTTGAGGACAAAAAACTATGTTCTTATAAAGAAATAAAGCAAGGCAGGAAAACATAAAGCAACATCTTTCGCTTTTCAGTCTTGCAGGAAGCCTAATTAGCAAGAAAAGGCCACAGTTAAAGCCTGAACATGTTGACAAAATGATTTTTCTAAAGAAAAACTTTAGTATTAGTTAGGTTAAGCAATTAAATAAGCTGAAAGGTAAAGCTTGGCAATTTTGCTTAGCAATAACTCTCAAATGTCTATTTTGCATAGAAATATCTCTCAGGGGGGCACATTTGATTTTTCAAACACATTTCTAGTCAGTTTAAAATTTCAAACTGTGCTATTGACCTTAATGATTGTTCAGCTTTCTTTTTTTTTTATTTGATCCATTTGAACATTTTCTGTCCTCATTGAAAAGTAAAGATGAAATTATCCTGCTCATATATTTCTTAAACTAAAAAAAAAACAAGAGCATCGCATGCGGGTGCCAACGCTTGTCGGTTTTTGCCAACATTATATATTTTTGTTAAACATTTAAAAGCGTTGACCTTGAAAATCACAACTAAAACTGTAAGCCTTTAAATGCAAGGTTGAAGCACCATCCTTTTACCTTGAAGGATGACCTTGACCTATGCATGGAATAGAATGTATACAACACAAAATTAAAATATGAAAAAAACCTTTTTTTAAAAAAAAGAAACATTTAAAAAGAAAAGAAAATGTTCTTTTTTATCTGCCTAAAGATCATGACCAAAATCACACCTGCACAGGTTCATATGAATACAAACCAGTATACAAAGTTTCAAAAAAAATATTGAAAAACTATTATAAAACTTGTCCAAAGTTATGGCAAAATAAGGTCAAAGGTCAAGGTCAATAGATAAATTATCGAGGTATATCTGAATAACACTTGTCAAGATGAATATGCATATAAAGTATAAAAGATGTATGTCAAATAGTAAAGAAATTACAGCCAACGTTAAAGTTTTTTGTTAAACATTTCAAAAATAGATCAAAGGTCAAGGTTAAAAGTCCAAAAGTGTAAGATTGATGGAAAGGTCTTGCCACAAGGAATTCACGTGTAAAATATCAGTGCCCTGTTAATAACAGTTCTGAAATAATAGGCATTTTAAAGTTTTCAAAAGTTACAGCAAAAATAGGCCAAGGTGAAGGTCACTAGGTAAAAAATTTGCATGTCTGTATAGGCCTTGTCAAGATGTATATGCATACCAACAATGAAAGTTGTATATGGAATAGTAGAGAAGTTATGGCCAACGTTAATATTCCGGACAACGACTATGACAACATGGATGTCGGAGTTACGACAATCGCTCGTATTTTTTTTTCTTTAAAAAATAGACGAGCTAAAAACAATTAGAAGTCAGAAAAATAAACTTAATTACTACGCCATGCAATTGATTTTGACTTTCCAATAATTTTGCATCGATGAAACAGTGGTCGCTTTCCCTCTTACTGTAGAAAACAAACAACATTGTGTATGCCAATCAGAATGTAGCTCCGCCCCTTGGCTTCACCTGGTTATTGATTTTTGCTCGGTTCTCAGTTAACTTTCATGATGGATGTGTCGACTGAGACAGACTTTAAACATGAGGGCCAAGATGGCCCTAAAGACGCTCACCTGATAAAAACTGCCTTCATTGCCTGTACATGTTACAAAATTATGGCAAAGTTGTACCGAATACATAATCCATGAGATCATTTATAATTTCACAAACTAAACAGTGCCTGTGTCGAAATTTGAAGTCAAACTTGACCGAGAAATTATGGCTTTAAACACACAAATTTTAAACAATAAAGGGGCATAACTCTTGACCTAATAGGCCAATATCAGCCGTAATCAAACTTGGCCTTGAGATTAGAATAATAAACATTGCCATAAAGTTTGAAGATAACTACTTAAGAAATAAAGATAATAGAGTGCAAACAATGTGAAAGGTCGCTTTTTTTTAATATTAAAAGGGGTATAACTCCTGACCTAATAGGTCAATATCCGTTATAATTGAACTTGGCCATGAGATTATGGTTATAAACATTGTCATAAAGTTTAAAGATGATTGCTTTAGAAGTGAAGATGATAGAGTGCAAACAATGTCAAATTTGGCTTTTTTTAATATTAAAAGGGGCATAACTCCTGACCTAATAGGTCAATATCCGTTATAATTGAACTTGGCCGTGAGATTATGGTTATAAACATTGTCATAAAATTTAAAGGTGATTGCTTAAGAAATGAAGATGATAGAGTGCAATCAATGTGAAATCTTGCATTTTTTAATACTAAAAGGGGTTAACTTTTGACCTAATAAGCCTATATCAGCCATAATCAAACTTGACCGTGAGATTATGGTAATTAACATTGTCATAAAGTTTGAAGATGATTGCTTAAGAAGTAAAGATGCTTAAGTGCAAACAATGTAAAATGTTACCGACGTTACTGGAAAGAACTTAGAATGTTTGCATTTCTACTGCCAAAACACTTGCAAAAATTAGGTGCGTTTCAGTCGGTTGAAGACATTTAAATCTCTAGCGCCACTGTATAGTGTGGTTGTGTGCGATACTGTCACTGTGTACGGGTTGTACAATATAAACTCTTTTTGATTACTCCCCTTTGTGTTTGGGGGCGCTGTTCTTCCCTCTCTTCCGAATGGTGTTTATGTTTTGTCTGAAGCTGAATAAACGGTTAATTTGAATCGTCACGGTCGTCTCTTGTTAACTGGCGTAGCGTGAATATAGCCGAATAAGTAGCAAATAATAATGCAAAAAAATGAAGCACACCCCAGGCAAACAGAAATAGAAACAGACCTGAATTTGAATATACCCAATAAATGCTTGGTGAGAAGAAATAAGGTTTTTAAGCAGAGGTATTATCTGCTTTTCAGGAAAAGCGTATATTTTCATATAGGTATACACAAATGTTTCTTTTAACATGAATGCATAACATATCAAAAGATAAACACGTATCAAGACATGTACTACTTTCTAACATATTTAGAAAAGCAGATAGGGAAGTATCGACCACATGCCCATTACTGTTATAATTAATATAGTTGCGCATGTACAGAAAAAACAGGGGGCCGCCTTGGCTAAGCTGCTAGTCATGGACTACAAATATCTCAGCCTCTCATCGTTGTGGGTTTGAATCCCGGTAGGGACTTCGGATTTTTCATGTGAGGAGGCCTTCCAGCTGGCTTGTGGTAGGTCGGTGGTTCTACCCGGGTACCTCTGTGTCCTCGGGGTCTTCCTCCACCTGTAATTAGCTGGACGTCGCTATATGATTGAAATACTATCGCAGCGACGGTAAACCCCAATACAACAACAACAACAACAACAGAAAAAAAAAGAAACTTCCTTTAATAATATGATGTATAGACTCTATCTATAGATATGTTTTCGTGTCTAAGAATTTGTTGTTTTGTTTTTTTATTTTATTTTTTATGGTGTGTTTTATTTAGGAGAGGGAGCAGCAGAACACTTGTCAACCGCCTGTGTTCTCAGAAGAGGATTGTTTCTCTGTTTGATTGTTTGTAAGTTGAACTTTTAAGTTCTTTTGAAATTATTTCAGTCATTATTTTGAGGACTATGTTCAATTGAGGTGTGTATCTAAAGTGCTGCCATACTGCAACATTACTGTGGTCAAGTGCTGTGATATCACACCCAGTCACATTATCCTGATACCAGGCAAACCGGTCCTGGAACCATCCTTATATGTTTGGGAGATATACAAGTATAATTTATGAGTTAATGGTGTTGGTATGTCGCAACCTGGGATTTAACCCGATACCTCTCTGCCCAAGACGGACTCTTTAACTACATGTACTTAGCCACCGAGGACGGTCCCGATACCATCATTATAGCATACCATCCTATAACTTCAATTGTAACGGATATATCGACCCCTTTTAAATTCATAATTAAGAAATAATGGATTGTTTCCTGATCTCAGCACCCAAGCAGATATAAAACTTAATTTGGGTAAACTATGTATGTTTTTCTTCCTAGATACAACCCTATTACCAGATCATCCGACTTAATCGTCCAATAAAATGCTAGCATTTCGTTCAAAAATTTAAAAAATATTTTGCATAAAATGATCCGAGGGGTCTTGATATAGAGAACATATGCTTGCTACTTGATCTTAGGCGTCATGTTTTGCATGTAGTCTTATAAAATGAACCCAGTGATACTGACTCTGAACCATCACGAGTATTGTCAATCAAACATGAGTTGGGTTCATAACACGAGGTCAAAGGCAAAGCTGTGTGGCGTACGTGACAAACTGTAAATATGTTATTGTTAAAAAAATTCTGTCAAATTTAAAATATAAACGATAACTAATGCCTGAACTATCTAGCAAGGTGCCATTCATAGAATTACAGTTTGTCCTATTTATTTGTACAATGGAATGCTTGTATCTCGTTCAAAACTTGAAAAAGATTTTGTATAAGATGAACTGCGAGGTTTTGATATTGGAAAAATATAGTGCGTACGTGACCAAAGCAAATTATGGGCAGAGTAAGTTGCGGCGGTGACTGCTTTGTTTTGTTAATTAAGAATATAAATGAGTAGAATACACAATGGGGTAAAAAGGTGGTTTTGTACTCCAACAGGTACACCTTCCCCATAGTACTGACGATAGATGGGCAAATAGAGCCCCCAAGCCATAGTTCAGTAAGGGGTACACTAGAGTACAAAAAAAGCCTGTGGTAGAAATGGGATACACTCGAGTACGAAAAAACCCGTGGCAAAATTGGGGATAGTACGAAGAAGCCGGAGCGGTAGCAAAGTGTATGCAGGCCAGCCCACTTCTATAGTGCCAGCATACCCCAAGTAGTAGGCGCAGATGTCTACTGGAATTTTTGTACTCCCAACTAGAGAAATACAGATACGTACCTATATACCTCAATAGCGAGTATACCAGGTGGAGCTCTACAGCACCAAGGGGTACAAAACTTTCTCTAGAAGCCTACACCGAGATACAGTCTGGCAACCTGTCTGTACGGGAGGCAAAGGAGAAGTACCACATCTACCAAGAAAGATACTATCAGATTTGCGACAGTACTCCAGAGGAAGACACCGCAGGGTAAGATACTGCAAAAGAAACAGAGAGGAAACTACAAAAGAAATAGAAGACGAATGGAACTGCCTTGTAGATAAATTTTCGCATGTACTTCTTTCCGTTGCAGAAAAACAAAACTAGAACAGGCGGGGTACTGTTTCTACGAGTGGCACGAAATTCCTAGGCATTTTCTAGAACTATACATACTCGCATACTCCGGCTTCATACGGGAGGAAAAAATACTGGACTTTGTCTACCTGTACCAACCCAACGACTTTTGCCCATCTACTGGCCGCCTACGGATAGTTGTGCAAAATATGAAAAAGCTGGAAAAATGGCATACAGGGAAATGCGTCGACTGCCCCACTACTCGCAGACATCAACTCTACATGTAGATGCCGCGCAATAGACCACTTGCTTCTCCAGCAAGTATTGCGTTCTTTTGAAACACAAAGACCTGCCAATATTGGAAGAAAAACGAGTGCAACTAGAAGTACCAGAGAAAATCAAAATCCCCGATACAGTTTGCAATATTGAAAACCTAGACGACAAGGATTGCCTCGGCTGGACGCTACGCTACATACAAACTGTGCAGAAGTTGGCCAAAACATGCCCATGCAGGAAAAATACATGCATATTTCGACAAATTGCGGGGGAGGACCTCTGCAACAAAATAGACCTAGATCTAGCTCCACAGCCGCCAGGGAGGAAGAACATCCCACGTGCGGGGTTGGCAAACTATAGCTCGCCTAGAGGGAAATAACTGGATATAGTTCTGCCTCAGGCAACATGGAGGAGAGCAGGAGATAAGCCGCCAGGAGAATATACTTGTAGGAATTTTGCAGTAGGGAGGCGCAACACAAAGAATGTATTGCTGCTACTGCTGTCCGACAAAGAACATAAAAGATGTTCCTGTGTATGGCTACCACATAGACCAGGAAGTTCGCTACATTGGTGGGATAGAGAAAGTGCGGGTCTATAGAGAAGAGTTTGTAGGTCACCTGGGAAAACACAAAGCCGATCCAAACAAAAACACCGATCGAGTGACTAGACAACTACAAAGAAGAAAAAATGCACACACACAACACAACACACTCCGCCGCATGCACACATTTTTTTCTGCTGGCCGCGATCTTCTAGATTCTCGAAGTAGGTGCCATGCCGAGAACAAGAAAAAATATATACATAGATCCAAAATCTGCAGCCCAGCCAAGCATGGAAAAACTGGCCAGAATTGTGGTATAAAAACAAGATATCAACTCTGCACGGATCCAAAAGTATACAGAGAATGTAATTTTTTGTCCCTGCTACCCTGGCTGGCCGATTTTTTTCTGCAATTTTTTTCCACTACTTTTCCATGTAGTGGGGATCTTCTGGTTTCGTGTTTTCCTGAACGGCGGGCGTCTATTTTCGCAGTGTCTGTTTTTGCTCGGTGGGCGTGCATTGCCCCAACTACTTTCCAGACAAGTACCACAGCGAGGGAAATGTAGGCCCACTTCTGGGCTGTTTCTACTATCTTCGTATCCATCTGCACCTGCTCTTCTGCCGCGAGTCGGCCCTTTCACTCGTAGAAGTCAGAGGGTCTTCCTTGCGGTGCGACTTGTGCCAAGGGACCAGGCTCCGCGCCAAACAGCCGTTCGCCAATAGAGGTTCCTGCCGACAGGAACTGCCAATTGTGGCACAATTTGCGGATCAGTCACAATTTGCGGATCGGTCTGTGGCACAATTTGCGCGACAGGAACTGCCGAATCATCAAGCCAAATCTTGTAGAGCCTCAAGGACCCGATATTATAGCGCTTTTTCACCTCGTATGCCGACTGCCGGCCTCGGAGGGAGCGGATTTCTTAGATCTGGTCCTGGGACAAATCTCTTCTAGGCGGCATGGCTGTGCCTATGCACAAATTTCCCACGCCTCTAGTTGGGTGGCATGGTTCGCTAGTGGGTATCCCAATATTTCCCATTCCTCTATAGGAATTCCCAGGAAACCTAGGAAATTGTCAAGCATTTTTAAAGCATTTGCCAAGCATTTCTATAGCATTTGCCAAGCATTTCTACGAGGTGTGTTCATCAAGTTCTTGGACAAGTAAGGAAACAAAACCAAATGGTTGCTGATTACAGTAAATTTTATATTATTGTAATCTGTAGAATAATTATAATGCACATGTAAAATATTAAAAAAAATACAAAGAACTATTGAAAAATTACAATAACTACCACGCCGCAGATTGATGACGTTACTCGTTCAACGTTAACGTGAGAACTTCTCAAAATATTCCCCGTTGCAATCGACACACTTTCGGTGGCGCTGTACCCACTTACTAAACACGTCCATAAACCAACTCTTCTGGTAAGTGGATAACACTCTCAGAACTTCCATGCGGAGATCATCCAGATCTGCAAACCTTTTCCGCGCAACTTGGCCTTCAGACACGGAAATAGAGCAAAGTCCATAGGCGCGAGATCAGGTGTATAAGGTGTATGCGGAATCCGTTCCATACCCAGGAAGTGGATCGTTTTTAAGGTTTCGACAGCCCGATGGGCAGGTGCGTTGTCCTGGTGATAGATAAACTCTTCAATCTCCATGTCCATACGTTTCTGCCTGAGCGCCTGTATCAAACGTCGGCGATAACCTGCAGTCAGAAATAAGAACATATTCAATATAAATTTTTACACAAGAGGCCCAAGGGCCATAGAAGCTCACCAGAGTACATCTGCATTTTAAAATGAAACAATTGTTTTCTGTAACAAGGAATGTTTAACTGTGACTATTTTATGTGGTTCCTTTTGAGAGTGTCAATATGAGTCTATATGAAGGAAAGGTTAAATCAGTAACAGTTGTTAATCTGGAAAAAGCAGCCAAAACAATTTCAAGTACAGATAAATCGGAGTCAAAAACCACACAAAATACACCCTTGACTTTGAACATTTCTTTTTTGGGGAAAAACGTGCTTGCTTCCATTAAGATAAAAATATTTTAGATAACGGAGTGAAAAATCACACAAAAATACACCTTTGACTCCGAACAGTTTATAGTGACTTAAAACTGATTGTTGGAGGTTGATGGATCCATTTGTCTCATATAGGACACTAAGGAAATTAATTACCGACAACTGCAAAAAATTACAACGTATATATTTTCCGTCTTCAATAATGAATTTATATATTTTATTAAATAACCACTTTATGCAATTTCACTTCTTTAATATAGAATCAATCTTCACGTGTTTCTGTTTTTTAAACTGAAATGTATATATCTGTAAATCTTTAATTGAAACAGAAATGCAAATAGTAAAATGGTAAGATGGCGGATTTGTCTTGATGACGTCACATGAAAACAAAGGACATTTCCTTTGATTTTGATTAATTGTTAAAACTGTCTGAAAAACAAAGTAAAAATTAGCCAATTAACCCTAAATAAAACATCTATAACAATGTATTTTAAATCTGGCTAGCAGTTCTTAACAAGATGAATTTTAAATTTATCTTTTTATTGCATTGCAATGGCAACTAGAGTTCTGCGTAAATCAATATAAATATAATAAATAAGCCTCCCCTCGTATTGTTGCCGAGTTTACAACACACATCCAAATAATTTTGAATACTTTGTAGAGCTACACCCAAATCATCTGTACCAATTAAAAACATTTGATACCCTGCAAATTATTAATCTGGAAAATGATTTATATTAATCTTGAAGAAGATGATTTTTGTTCTATTTATTGCCATGGCATCCAGAGTTCTGCATGGATCATTTTTATTTGAGCAATTTTTGTAGACTCACATCCAAAGATCATTTTTACCAAATTTCATCAAATTCTGTCCATTGGTTTTAGAGGAGATTTTTTTTATTTTTCCCTATATAAAAAATGTAAAATAAGCACGGCCCCTGGCGCCCATGTTTTTTTGTGGATCCAAATAATTTTAGCAATCTTTATAGTACTACCCCCAAGGATCATCTGTACCAATTTATTTTGAAATCTGGCCAGTAGTTTTGAAGGAGATGATTTTTAAACTTTCCAAGATTTTTTTCTTTTTGTTGCCATGGCAACCAGAGTTCTGCAAGGATCAACTGAATTTGAGCAATTTTTGTAGAGTCCCACCCAAGGACCATTTATACCAAGTTTCATCAGATTTTGTCCAGCGGTTTCAGAGGCGATGTCTTTTAAAGCAAATTGTTGACGACGGACGACGACGGACGAAGGGTGATCTCAATAGCTCACCCTGAGCACTTCGTGCTCTGGTGAGTTAAAAAGTAAGTTGCAAAAGCCTAGATATTTTTAAATAAAAATAGTATTCAATTCATGATAACATACCTTCTGATAGTATGCGGTGTTTACTGTGGTTCCCGCTGTTATGGCGTGCGACAGTATCAGTCCGTGCTCGTCCATGAAGAACATGAACATAAATTTCCCGGACGACTTGCAGGTTCTCACCTTCTTCGGGGGTGGAGAATCTGTGTGTTTCCATATCAGTGATTGTTATTTCGATTCTGGCTCGTACAAATACATCCACGTTTCATCCATTGTGACTATGTGGTGGAGAAACTGACAGCCCTCTCGGTCATAGCGGCTCAGAAACTACCTGGAATTGTTAATGCGAGCGGCTTTCTGATCCTCTGTCAAAAGCCGAGGTACCGACCTAGTTCACACTTTATTCATCTTCAAGGTTTCTGTGAGTATACGATACACAACATTTAAACAGATTCCTGTCATGTCACTAATCTCGCGCACTGATCTTCGCCTGTCCTCACTGACGACTTCGCGCACCCGACGGACATCCTCTTCCCCGCGGCTTGGGCGACCGGAACGTGGTTTATCAGAAACATCTTCAAGTCCGTCATGGAACTTCTTGTGTCAGGCGAACACTAGACTTCTAAATACAGTTGCATTGCCATTTCCTTTCAAAATAAACTTAAAAGTGTCTGTAAGTGTCATATTAGCACTGACACAAAATTTGATGATGCACCGTTGCTCAAATTTTAACGTTATAGCCATGACAGGTCACCTAGCTTATTTTCCGTTTCGGGAGTAACAGCCAAACAACTAAGGGGATGACGTCAGTTTTTTTTAACATGACGTCAAATCATACATCTGTATCAATTTCGTGCATTTTTGACGTTGTAAAATAAATTTATTTTGAAATTAATGATAGAATATTAATAATATTAGCAAAGTGCGGCCGGGTTTTGGGGGTACGTTGCTATGGTGACTGATATGTTCACTCTTTGTCTATATATAATTTTATATATCCATAAAAAAGTATAATGATAAAGCTTCAATTTGCTTTATAAGTAAACTTATTATCAAAAACAGTATTAAAAAGGACTGGTCCAGGAACTTTACGAACACACCTTGTTTAGCATTTGCCAAGCATTTCTATACAAACCTAGGTACTTGAGTAGGTTGGACTAGGTATGGCTTTTCTCCTGATTGAATTTGCATCTGTTTACTAAATCTGATCTGTAACTAAATGTAGAAACCACTTGTGTGGGCTTTCTCTTGTATGAATTCACTTGTGTTTAACTAAATATACCTTCTGGCTACATGTATAACAACATTCAGGACACTTGTATGGCTTTTCTCCTGTGTGATTCATTTGTTTTTAACCCTTTTATGGATTTGCATATGACTTTCCATTAAGACATATTTGCACAGGTTTCATTCATATGGCTTTCTCCTCTATATGTATTTGTATGTGCCAGTTCATGTTGATTTTATTGATACATGCATACTCACACACATAACACTTGTATGGCTTTCTCCTTTTTTACATTGTAGGCTTTTCTCCTGTTGGATTTGCATGTGTTTACTAAATCTGATCTGTCACTGAATGTAAATTTACAGAAAGTTTTATGGCTTTTCTGCTGTGTGTATTCGCATGTGTTTAACTAACTTGTTACTCTGGTTACATGTAAAATACAACAGCAACGTCCTGTATGTATGCCTATGTGGGATATAAATGCTGACTTTACACTACATATATAATCATACTCAGTACACTTGTATGGCTTATCTCCAGAATGTATTCTCATGTGCAAGCCATGGCTGATTTCCCCTGTATGCACTCACATGTGCCGGGTGAACATTTTGACTTCCGACTATATTTAACACTTGTGGGGCTTTTCTCTTGTATGCAATCATCTGTGCAAATCCAGCTAATAGCAGCATGCACAAATGATATTTCTACGACTTTTCTCATGTGTTATTGTGCATTTGTCTGTTTGAGGCTGACTCCTAAAAAAAATCTGTCCTGAATTGATATACATCTCAATGCTGACTTCTATTTACATAATCTCAGGTAACCAGGGGTTACCACTAGTTACCAAAAACAAAGGTGAGTTACCTGTAACCTGGAACATGCCCTTTCTTTTTCCATACATGTTATATATGTGCTACCTTGTATTGTAAGTAAAGCAATAAATGATTGTATGAGACATGTGTTTAAACAAAATTACGTCATATTGATAATTCGACGGTATTAATTTCTAATGAATATTATTCATATATTGGTGAAAACCATAGGCTATACCAACTATATACCAACCGTGTAGTCAAAAAAGCGCACTTTTTGCAAATAGTCGTTAAATAGGCTTTACCAACTATATATCAACCGTGTAGTCAAAAAAGCGCACTTGCATAGTCGTTAAAATTTATAACAAGAAAGTAGCATCATAGATTATAAAGATATTTAAGATATTAGAAGGGATAATGGTAGACCATGATTGTAAGGCTAAAAATGCTATCCAGGCATCCCTGCATGAATGAATTAGTGAATATGCATGTTGTTCCTAATGATAAAACATGTCAGGATAAGAAGAGTCATTTATTGTCGAAAAACAGGTGTAAAACTATTACACTACAATATTGTAAGCTCCATTGTTATCACAATGGTATGATGATTACATGCATGTTGTCGAACATTTTATCTTTTACTCATATACCACGCATTTCCTTTTAAAACCCGTATACACAATACATATTACATGTACTTTTATTTACTGTGCGAAAAAGTACTAAATTAATATATCTCCTGACACACACAATTTTTAAGCACTAATCCGTTTGAAGTCGATGCGTGTTCCTTGTATGTGTTCTGTTCATATGTGTATTGCTACTGGATGCTGACCCCCTATTGTGTAAGGGAAGCATACCTGGACCCCATGTAGAGTCGATAGATGATACCCCGCTGTACGTGCAATATCTTATTTGATCACGCGGACCGTCAAATCATTATTTTCAAGTTTCATGTGTAACTTATCATTCGAATTGAATAGGAACATTTCATCTAATTCTGTTTTAACAATTTAGAACGTTTCTCTTTTTTGATGAGTTCACAACTGTCTTTGAGATAGCACCGTGGCTGAGATCAACTTGAAAAATATATAGGTCTAGTTTGGTTCTTGTCAAGGTTGGTAAGTGGTGACAGCCAGAGAGAACCGTAAGCTGAGGAACTGCAGAGCACCAAGGCCAAGACACGGAAAGGAGGAAACTTGTCTCATATCATTGTTGCTGTTTTTCTCCCCCCCCCCCCCCCCCCCCTTATTTCTTTTTTTTTCTTTGCCGTATTGAAAAAATAATGCGTGAAAAAACACCACACAGTACCAGAATTTACATTCCTTTATGTCATGTATTTACGGTATATATAAGTGTGTACAGAGAATTTATTAGGACCGATCTAAATGAAAGAAAATAAGGCTATGTTTGTATTAAGGTACATGTACATTTTCCCTTCTTCTTCGTTAAATTGTAACAAGTTGATAGAGCCGACATAACACAATGAACGTGAATATGACGGTATGACAATAATGTTTCTTATTATACACACTGTATATTGCTTGTTCATATTAAATACCTGAAAAACTCTTTCCTAGTGCACAATATGTATAGAAAAGAAAGTGGGGCAGAGTAGATGGTCAAAAACGGTTGAGTTAATAAAGGATGTTTCAAATGTACATACATCAAACCACTGAAAAACTGAAAACGCACGTATTTGAAGACTACGTCCGCTGACCAAAAGAAAAAAATAAAGGTAGTTCCTGAAATTAAATCACATGAATATAGAAATATTTGAATCTGTATTCTATTTGTCACGTTTCTGTGCTGTCAAGCAAATAAATCGTCATGTATTTTTTTATATTTTCTTCATTCATTTCCACATTGAAGAAGTAACACTATTATATCTGATCTTAATGCCACAGCATCGTGTAACATAAATTCAGGGTGGTATCCAACTCGTAGACATCCCGTGATATGATGCTTTTCCCCCTGCAATACTTACCAGCGGTATATTCGAGAGAAATTGTTATGGCGACACTTAAAACACCCCCTCATCCCTTCCCAAGAAAAAAGACAGTAACTGTAGCCAATGACATCGAAATAAAAAAAATGTTTCAGTGTTTATACATTCAGATACAGGAACTTACTTCAAACTAACAAATCCTGTCCACAAGTTCTCAAAAAAAAAAATGCACAGAAAGCATAAACCAATTGTAGCATAAGGTGGTCTGAATGAGACTGTTGACAGTAAACTGTTGTTAAGCACCATCTGTCTGTATGTCTGTATATCTGTCTGTATATCTATCTAACTGGTATTGGCGGGTGCACTATGGCGATCAAGTGTGATCGATAGGCCTGTGTTATGGCAATGTGCCAGCCGACCATATGGTAGTGTGCGTGTGTGGTGGGAGGGTTTTTTAATTTTTTACCCTCCCCCCTCTTACTCTCTCTTCAGCAAATATAAAATATAATATATTATAATAATATATTATAATATTATAATGCATATGTGCATGTTCCCCAAAAAGACCCTCTTTTCGATCACTCCATTATGTGCGTGATCTACTATGTTTATATGTCTGCGGTGAACTAGTAGCCTCTAAATAATACTTTTGTCATCATTTAGTAAACTAAGATTTAATTAACTGTAATTAATAAAACTGATTTGTGATTTGACAGGTATGCGTTTCTTTCCTTAAGTACACTATTGGCAACAGAATGTGACACATACACATTTCAAAATGCACAAGAGCACGTAGTTGCACAGTTCATATATCATTGCATATGGTTACACACACACACTCTCTCTCTCACACACAAACAGATTACAATGTCATTTACTCAATCTAAACGTTTAAATATGGATGAGCTATGCAAGTAAAAATGATATTGCAATAAATTTATATGTTTGGACCTATTAATCACCTAAAATCAAAACGTACGCACAAGATGTAGACACTTCTTTTATTGTTTTCATACGAAGCATAAGTATTACTAATTTAATTAATGGCTTAAAGTGTTTGTATATGTTTGGTAATCTCTGACTTCAAATTCGTTATACATAATTATATTATTAATATTATTATTATTTCTGACAATAGTAAACAATGCGTATGGTTATTTGGATACAATTACGCTATATAGAACGGATATCCTTGGTCGGGTTACCTATTATTCCATTATGGAGGGGTATTGCCTTCGTGTAAGACGAGCGAATCTACTGGGCGTTGACCGTGTCCTAGGCCCGATACCATATCGGAGGAAAGTACATCATGGGCGTGGTTATAAACAAAGGCACCCGGTATGTTGCTACCCATTAAAAAAAAAAGCAATAACCTTATACATAATTAGAAGGTTGGTAATTTCTTCCATTGAAAACGTACATCATGTCGTTTCAGTTACCGTAAAGCAACATACTGGATACCTTTGGTTATAAATATATTTAATATTTAGGACTCCATACAAGGATTAGTACATTGCTAGCTATTATAACTATTTCCAGGGCATTTTCTTTTTTCGGCTTTTTTTTTTCTTTAGCACTTATTTTCTATAAAAGGATGAGGTCATTCGCAAAATAAGTGTGTGAATCATTTCGCGTTTCTCGGATTTTGTTTAGCCAAATTAAACGGTACATGCATGTCTTGAATTTGACCTCATGGTTTAAGGATTTATTTGTACCGAAAGACATTTAGACATATTCACCAACAGGATTTTAAAAGATTAGTATAATAAATCAGTGGTTGCAGAAAATACTATATCTGGCTTTTGTATTTATAAGATGTTGCCAAGCTTTGAGAGTTAAAAAATTGCCTCACTGTATCATTTTTTTTAATTAAAGCATGAACAAACCTATAATTGAACATCAAACCATCATCAATGCCTTATTCAGGCCCGGATCCAGAAATTTTCTGCTGGGGGGGGGGGGGGGGGGGCAAAATCCGAATGTGATAGGAGTGGTAGGGGGTTTCGGGGGCATGCTCCCCCGGAAAAAAAAGTTTTTTAGTGTGATGGAGATGCATTCTGAAGGGTATCTGGGGATAATAGTGAAGGTTTTTGTTGTTGTTGTTTTTGTTTTTAAATCCGATATATTTGAAACTTGAAGGCCTAGGTCCTACGGGGAAAAGAATAAACGGTGATTATTAGGCTTCGGGATTGGTCCGTTGAACATTCACTGTTGTTTCGGCTATGACACAATAGCCTTGAGTCCCGATGTTCGGAAAAGCACCGGGGGACCTCCTCCGATGATCGGCGAAGGTGCCCCGGAGTTTCACTGAGTTTGTAACATCATCGGGGGAATATCCCCGTAGATTAGGGGATCTTGCGAACCATCCTACGTGTCTCGGGGAAGATTATTGAGAGTATGAAAATTTGATGGTGGAATTAAGCGACAAAGTCAAGAGAAGACTTTTGCGG
This sequence comes from Solen grandis, assembly GCA_021229015.1. NCBI lineage: Eukaryota > Metazoa > Mollusca > Bivalvia > Adapedonta > Solenidae > Solen > Solen grandis. The sequence continues at coordinate 61,203,182 of CM037786.1, read as the reverse complement.
GGTTTAAGGGGATGCCCTAAGCAATGTCCAATGGCCATTTTGACCGTCTCAGTCTAAGACTGGCCAAAACAGAAACTAATTTCTGGGTGCGCTTTCAAACCTGCCATTTTTTTTTTTTTTTTTTTTTTGATCGGAATGTGTCACAGAAAGGCCGCTAATATCCCCGAATGCCCCCCTGATACTTCGGCGAGACATCACAGACGCATCGGGGATTCATCGGAGCTTCTCTGCGGATATTTCCCCAGCTTGTTTTCCCGATAAAACATTGAAAATTTCAATGAATTCTTTTTGCAGTACACCCGAGGCCTCCCGATGACTCCACATGGCTCGCGACACTATTTCCATCGGGAGTGCGTATGCATCCCATCCCCGAGGCAAAAAAAAAAAAATGCCAGTGGGACCGAGCCTTAAGCACTGAGCGATATAATGTTATCTTTTACTGGCGCAAAGTCATGTTATTGAATAACTGCTGTGCAATCGTATAAATTTGATAACAATTGCATTTACAGGCCCCGATCAAAAATAAATAAAATAAAAATAACGGTGGGGGAGATGGAAGCGCTTGGGGGGGGGGGGGGGGGGGCACTGATATTACTGAAAGGGCATTACTTCTTCCGAGTAAGAAATACGGGCTTATCTTGTATTTTCATTCACAAACTGGCATAAAATATTTAATAAGGGTTTCCTGAACCCCCACAAAAAGTGATTTGTGATCATTAGTTTTTGACTCAACAGTGTAAAAGACAGTTTTGTCAAAGACTGAGAAAAAAAATCAATTTTCACGTTAAACATAATCATTTTGTCAAAATTGTGGAAGGGAATAGGTTCGACCTTAATGATATTGGCTGTCAAATTGTCGATCTGGAAGCAGTCTTCACACAGAAATTCTCAGAAAAAAAAAAATCAGGCGCACGTTATAGGGTAGGTGTGGGCCCCTTTTGAGTGTCATTTTTTTTTTTTTTTTGTACATTTTTAGTTTTAGTTGAAACATTTTGGTTTTTCTAAATGTTTAATCAGTGACAAAACAAACAATAAATGTTGATATTTAATATAAAATCTTTAATATCCGTTTTTTGCACATAAATTGTGTATTCTGTGCATTAGTATTCATTGACTTATCAGTAACATTGAACAATAACTGATTACCTGGATTTGATTTGAATTAGTAATCATAATCTACACATACATTGTCCCATTGGCAGTTAACAATTTTCAAATTCTTTCATTTCTTAATTATATTCATAAATCTAAAATACACATATTTTATAATAATTATTATTTTATTCGTAAATAATAAGAAAAGTGAACATGATGATTACTATAGACCTACTTTTTGTATTTATATATTGAGAGAGTTAGTTAAGAAGAATTTAACTGCTTCGTTAAAATAATACTTACAAGTTATGTAAAAATAGTGACATTTAGAAACACAACCCATTTCTGATAAAGTTTAATTTACATGGCTAGCGATAGGTATGCATCTTCCCCGCAGAATAGCTTTTTAATTTTTTTTCCAAAACAAAATCGGCAATTTTTCATACCTGAAAGTTCATCAGCCTGGCAGTTAAATTGCCCGCTTTTAATTCAAGATTTAAAATTTTATAGATGTAGAGAAAAGTGAATTTAAAATTTCGTTGATTAGATTTAGTCAAATTTGTTAAATCAATAATTTCTTTGGGCTCTAGTGAAAATATTTCGATAGCAATTACATTTTAAAGTCCAACTTAGATGTTGTTTTTAGTGGCTAATTTTATACTAATCGATTTTTATGTTATTTCCTAAACATCACCTGTCTAGAATAGTTTTACTGATATAAAGTTTTTGTAATTGCCTATTTTTCTTCAATCATTAGGTCGCTCGGCAGACGAGATGTCCTTAGGTATCACTCGACAATAGCCTGTGAATCAGTGAAGGTGTCAATCAATTTGCATACACAATACCCTAAACACATGCTTATCACTAAGTCATGGATGACTGCCGATTCGGATTACCTACACATTAACAGCAGGGGGCCATAAGACAATAGGAGTCTGGCTGGTCAGGTGGTTATGCGGTTGGTTCAGTACCCTGTTCCGGTCCTACTAAATAACGCCATCCAGGATTATGCGACATCCATGCGCCATCCAGGGTTCTATGTCCCCACCCGCTATAGGTATAAAATTTCACCAGTAGCTTTGTAATAGCCTTTTACATCATATGTGCAAATTTCATTGATATATTTTTATTTTTTTGATGTTTAAATCCAGTTTCAAAATTCACTTAAAGATCTCGCCGGTGGGGGTCTTGACGCCGTCCGGGGAATGAAGACGCCACCCGTGTTAGTTCAAGTCGTATTTGTATGAAATTTCACAAGTTGTTTTAGAATATCATTTTACAACATCTGTGCAAATTTCATTCGAAAATTTTATGTTTTTATTGCATAATACCCTTTTTCCTGTTTTCCTCGATCTCGCGGATCTCGCGGATCTCGCACCTGTAAACTTGGTACGGTGCTATTATGTGGGTACAAAATCCGGATCTAGGGGATCTAGTGTGTTCGTGTCTACCGGTTTATTTTAAATAAGAAAAAAAAGAAAAAAAAAAAACATAACTAAACATAAATTCATTTAAATTATGTTTAAAATCACCACCTACACTACGGCGGACAGACTCAAATAGGAATATACGTTACTTTATAGTATCATCGCGCCCACGGCGGTCAGTCTCAAATAGGAATATAGACTACTCATTAATAGGTAATCATCGCGCCAACCGGGTTATGAATGATCATATTTTCATGATAACTTACTAATTCATAGAGATGACCATTTCTTAAAATGGGTGTTAATTTCATTTAAAACGTATTCGTTTATTTCTTAAAATCACCTCCGATACTCCAATATAAATATACACGACTCCAATATCATCGTGCCACCCGGGTTTTTATATGAAGTCTTACCAATTCATGTAGAAGAAATGTGTGTTATTTTCAGTTCAAAATTTATTTTTTTAATCACTGTTATTGTTATAATCCCCATTAATACAACGCCGGTAAGACTCAATCGGAATATACACTACCCCGGTATCGTCGCACCAGCCAGGTTGTTCCTCGTCATATTAATATTTTTCATCATTTTTATTATATATATATATATATGTGTGTGTGTGTGTGTGTGTGTGGCTTCGATACCACGGTAGGCCATGGAAATACGCTGGGCAGGTTTTTTCGTGCAAACCGTATTAATCCCAAGTCATGTATTAAAATGATAATTTAAACAGCCATTTTAAGAATGGTTTAGATTTCATGGGAATAAATGTATTTAGAGTCACTTTTTTCTAAACTCGCACAGATATCACGCCAGAAAGTTCCTAATAAGTAAAAACGATACACCATTATATTTTCACCGGTATCGTACAAGCATGGCTCTAGTTTGCGCATTAGGTATCAAAGTATTTACGTTCCAACCGATCATACTTTTATTTCAATAAAAATTAGGGAAAAAAATAAAAATAAAACACACACACAACCTAAACTAGCATTTATGAAGATTTTCCTCATACGCGTATTTCATGACTGCCATGGGAGACAGAGTACGACGCTCCTTTAGCTTTGCGCTCAGCATATCAGGATAATTGCAGGACTGGTTTGCTAGGTGCCAGAATAATGTGACGGATGTGGTATCATGCCACATGTCTACAGCGTGCTACTACAGTGTGTCAGCACTATATATATATCTCTCAAGACTACCTCGGCGGGACGTTAAACCCAACAATAAAACAGAAAAAAAAATGATCCTATTAATCGCCCTTTGTGTAATGTCATTGACAACGAAACGTGTTCCTTAATATCAGTAAAACATCAGCCAGTGGAATGTTATGAGTATGCAAGATATGCATGTCATAACCGGATTGCGGCATCCCTGCAAAATCATATACAATTTTGTATCTCAACGACCTAACAACACATCATGCTATATATGTGCATTAGTAGTATCAAATATAAAATCACTGTGCGTATAACAAGAATACGGAGTTTGAAGCTACTTTATCTAAAGTGAGATTTAACTGTTCTGTAATCGAAATGAATAAGCGATTGAGAGAACATTGTTTGTGGCATTTATAATGCATTCAAATATTGCTACATATGTGCCTGTGCATATTCTCACTGATTTGACGAAATGGTGCAGTACCGTACCCCAAGAACTCGGTTCGTGATATACCGTTTATCACGGGTATGCGCGCAATACAGATATGGGTCCTAGTGGTGAGCTGATTAATCATAAAGTCAACGAATCAGTGACGAGCTACTAGTTGACGTGACGATGACGACGAAAATAATTCGTTGACGAAATATTGACCAAAAAAAAGGGGTGTTGTTAATTATATTTCAACGCGCATCTGATTGGGTAACTCCATTAATTTGATAAATTGATACTCGCAAAGTTGCACTTCGCACATCGTTGGCCTCTGGTTGTAACCTCTTACACTTTATTGCGGTTCAATGTTTATACATGTAATTGAATATTTGAGAAATTAAAATCTATACCTAATGCATATCTATATAATCTATATAGTACAGAATACTTTGTTTTCATGTTGTACAGTAAGAGGGTTTTAATAGGCATTTACTCCAAACATGGTATATTTGTATTTAATCATGATTAATCAATTAATCGGTGACTTTTGTCTCTGATTAATCGACGAACATTTTTTCGACTGATTCCAATCACTAATGGGTCCTATTGTGAACTCTCATCCTCTCAGCGGGGTGACTTTTATTATCTTGTAGGGTGCATCAACCGAGATAAGAGTGTAAAGAGTGTCAGCTCTCTGAGCACTTGTACGCGTTTTGTTGAAATTAATTATCGGCAATTAGGGTCAACAGGTGAATGAGGTATGAAATAGAAAAAAAATGAATAGTTATTTAATATTAAAACTGAAATATAAAAAAAGCAGAATATTTAAGAGAAAAAATAACTACGTACCCCCGAACCCGAAGCATGTATTTCGGTTGTTTGCCAAGTGGCCCAGATACCACATTTGTTATTAAATGTAGAAAAAAAATCTAATACCCATACAAATGATAAAATCTAAATCCTGATCTGACACAGATATAAAGATCAACAAGTGGGTTATTTTTTAATGTGTGTGTCACTTTTGCTTCCCAGATATCCTTCAGAATTCGGGGGAGCAAGCCATATTCATATTGTCTCACAACCTCAAGCATCATGAATACCATATATATCACAATGTACACAGCAAACAACAAACAAACACACAAAGAAATCGATTTTACATATGTTAAATATAAAACGTCGACAGAAAAAAGGCATCGAACAAATATTGATGAAAGGGAAAAGAAAAATGACACATGCATTGCCATGTAAACCAACACATATAGATCTACCCATGAACGTTAAGTTTCACTTTTACGATAACTGGTCGATATTAAAAATAATTCAGTGGTAAAATGAACACTTGTTTTATTTTACCTCGCTGAGACGTACCGTGACGTGCGTTTAGTGTCGGCCATTTTTCCTCAACCAAAATATAGCTGGTCTGGTTCCCGAACTTTACTAAAGTAGTGTCAGGGGAAGGAACTCCAGACTAAAATATAGCGAGATAAAATGAAGCTAGCAGTCAAAAACGATGTACCGGAAATAATTACGTCCCTTGAATTGACAGTGTTTATTCTACGGGACCAAAGAGAAAAATGACGGAAAAACGATTATTGCGTTATAAAATATTTCTTGGTGGGAGGTTTAAAATAATGAATTTAAGATGAAAACTTCAGAAATATGCAAATTAATTATCAATAATGATAATAATATCACAAATTAATATCTTATAAGCACTTTCGTAATATTTTTACAATTTAAAGGAAATACATATAATTCTTGTTCAACAAATACGTTGCAGCAGAGGGTATTATAAACTCTGTATAGCTATCGCCATAAAAGAGGTTTTACACAGGTTCATATGTTTTCTACTTATCAAAAGAGTAAGTGTCACAATCCCTATGGGACACGGTGTGGGCTGTTACAAATGAACCTTCTTTCAGAAAATAATTCAATTTTGTCCCATCATTACGTAATTGCGCAGCATATTGCATATAGCCTTCCCCAAGATAGGGATATAACATAGGTTCATATGTTGTCTACTTAGATGAGGCTATTCAGTGATATCAAAGAATAAGTGTCACAATCCCTATGGGACACGGTGTGGGCTGTTACAAATGTACTTTCTTTCAGAAAATAATTCAATTTTGTCCCACCATTACGTAATTGCGCAGCATATTGCATATAGCCTTCCCCAAGATAGGGATATAACATAGATTCATATGTTGTCTACTTAGAACAGCCTTTACAGTGATACCAATGAATAGTTTTCACAATCCCTATGAGGCTCTCTGTTATACGTCTAAATGAAAAATTATTCCATATTTAGCCCTCTATTATGTTTCTGCAGAGCCTATTGCATATAGCCTTCCCCAAGATAAGGATATAACACAGTCTCATATGTTGTCTACTTAATCTGTCTATCCAGTGATCCCAATTATTAGGTGTCACAATCAGAATGGGACACAGTATAGGCTCTTAAAAATGCTCTTCCACTTAGAAAATAATTTAATGAATATTTATTTCACCGTTACGTTATTGTAGGCCGTATTGCATATAGCTTTCCTCAAGGGCATAACACAGATTCATATCAAGAAGAAGAATGAAATACTAGTACATGTATATGTTTTCTGAGCGTCGTTAGTAAAACCTTTTATATCTCTGTAAATGATCGGAAGTTAAAAGCATAATTTCCTAAACCATCGACAAATTTTACAACATTGAGGTTAGTCATAGAGAAGGGAATGATTACATAATTAACAGATGCCTAATAGTTTCTTTTTGAATAATGATTTCTTTCTAATAAATTTTCATTTTTATATATGAATCTTTACCTATGGTTGTGTTTTTAGTTAAGTGTGTAAATGAATACATGTATGTAAAGTTACGTCACTGAGAATTGCCAACGGCAGGTTAGGTTATGATTGTGGAGTTGGTAAATACACATATTTGAACAGGGCTAGTTGTACTGTCATTGATTATCTATTGCTACACAAGAGTAATTTTTGTAGAGTAAACAGTTTCATGGTACAAGATTTTAATGTTTTTAGTGACCATGCACCATTATCATTTGTACTGTGTAGTAATGTAAAGCGTGCGCCTGATATATCGCACACGGCTAATACGGTTTGTTCCCATTTTGCCAACTTCACACCTTTTACTAGTCTCACTTTGCCAACTTTTAAATTATTGGCTGTATGCAGTCAAGTGAGTCGGTGATGCTATACAATGTTCCCTATACAATTAACCCTGATTATATAATTAGTGTCATACAAATAATATGATCAAACCTTTCTTTTCTTACTTATTATTTTTGTTTTTGTTTTTCCTTTCTAAACATGGTCTCTTGAAAACACAACTCAAGTTTCTAAACAGGAAAAAGTGCATAAATCAGGGATTTTTTGGTACCGTGATTTTTGCAAGAGTTATGCGGAGAAAGAAAACAGGATTCATATTGATACTGCTATTTGACCTACTTTCATATTGGAAGCCTTTTTAGGGTTCTATCTCTATTCAGCTAAATTAATTGGTCTCACAGACTTCATTATGAGCTTATGCTTACAGAAATGTTAAAAGCAATAACTAAAGGACCCTCTTGGTCTTTATATTTTGTGGCAGACTGGCACTCTTGTTATATATAAGACACAATGACCTCTTTCGTCAATGATTTGGAATTAACACCGTTATCGAATATCTCTATTGAATAGTGTACACAAGTATAGTGAACTCATGATGTATGATGGTTCAAAGTTTTAACTGCTTCAGAAATTTCATGTTTGAAAATAGGGCAATCCATTTGATAGATGTTCAATCTGTTATCACGTGATACAAAGTACTCACTAGGATATATTTCGATATTTTTCGGGAGCGAGTTACACTTTTTTCAGATTTTACATCACATGAAGATTTTGATTTCTTAAAAATATATTTCCAAATTTTTCTGGGTGACTCTTACTGACTGATGCTAGCTTTTAATATTTCTTTATTATATTATATGGCCTTTGTTTTTCACTAAGTTTTCTTGAATTATTTCTAGCAGCTATGAAACTTATTTTCATCACATTTATTATGTAATATCTTCGTTTCGCATTGAAAATATAACCCTTTAAGTTATCTTATCAAACCAACTAGAATTATGTTTAATGTTTGGAAAAAAAAGAAGAAAAACAAACAGACATACATACATTCATCAAAAGAACAATTTTCTGAAGTCAATTTTTCATTTATACTGTCAGATCTAGGTGTTAATTTATGAACATTTTCTAATTCCTTTTGGATTCATCCCATATTATTTTTTCAATGGTATTGTAGTAATTAGTAAGTACAGCTTTGTACCTAACTGAAATAACTAGGGCAATGATCTGAAAAATCAGTAATATCTGGGACTATAGTATTAGAGTGCAATTACTGTGAATACAAATCAAGTAGTCTTACAGTATACTAGCTACATATTTCTGCCATCGGGCAGATCAACATAATGGTCAAGGTGAATATCTTTTATCAAAATCACGCAAACTTAATAAAAAAGGTCAATAAATGATGACATGCATTTACTTTAAAATAGTGTGAAAGTGTATACTGTTTAAACAGTTATATTTGTATTTTATACATGTATATCAAAGACCGGAAGGTGGGTAAGTGTGAAAAGGAAAATGATAAGATTGTTTGTAAACTGATTATATTTGCATGTTTATATACAACTTGTACATTGACAAAATTATTTCCATGTTGAAAACGTAAGAGTGATTTTTCAATATGACACCGCTTGCATTTAACACCTTTTCACTACCTGGTCAAATTCCCACTTTGCCAACTTTCAATTCAGTACCAGAATATAGAAAGTTGGCAAAGTGGGAACACCCCGCTAATACCATAAGGTGGGATAAGGAGTATAGGGAGTTATTTAGGTATAAATTAATTGCTTCTTTGCCAGAATTTAATAGAATTGTCGGTCGAGAATATTGTCATAATACAGACATTGATGATATCATAGAAAGTTTTTCATTTAAATTATTTAATATAGCCGAACCTTTATTTAAGAAAGAGATTAACGTTGATGGACAGGATTGTTTATATAAAGGTTGTGACTCTAAGAAGTGGTTTGACCAGGATTGTTATATAGCTAAACGTGCCTATAAAGAGGCTTTATTTCAGTTTAATAATGATAGATCGCAGATAAATAGGTCAAACTTGTGTAATACAAAAGGAATGTATAAAAAGCTCATTCGAAAAAAGAAGAGGCTATATAAACACAAAAAATCAAAGGAACTTGAGAATTTAAAACATTCAAAACCTAGAGACTTTTGGAAACATTTTGCTTCTAGAAAAAATGCATCTTCTCATAATATAACTTTAAATGATTTTCATGAATATTTTAATCAAATGTTTAATGAGTTAGGTCACTCAGGAGTGTCGGAAGGTGATAATTTTAATAATACACATAATTTCCTTGATATTAATTATACATGTCCAGAGTTAGATGAGTGTATAACAGTGGAGGAAGTAAATAACGCTATCAAAAGTTTAAATAGAAATAAAACCGGTGCCCCGTCAGATTTTTTAATTAACGAATTTTTTATCGAATCAGCAGATATTTTAGCTGGACACATAACTGACTTATTTAATATTGTTTTCAATATGGGTTACTTTCCAAAACAGTGGTCATATGGGTTTATCATTCCGATTCATAAAAAAGGAGATAAAGACATCGTTTCTAATTACAGGGGTATTACACTTTTAAGCAATTTGTTAAAAGGAGTCATTTTATAATACTGTTGACGCTGTATTTCTTTTAAAAAAACTTGATTGATATAACGTTAAATGATAAAGCAAGACTCTATTGCGCTTTTATTGATTTTAAAAAAGCTTTTGATTCGGTAAATAGAAATGCACTGTGGTTAAAATTGCATAGGTTAGGATTTGATGGTAAAATACTTCGAATAATACGTTCTATGTATGATACAGTTAAGACATGCGTTAAGCATTGTAACACCTTCTCGGACTTTTTCGACATTTCAGTTGGCTTGAGGCAAGGGGAGACAATTTCGCCGATATTGTTCGAATTTTTTATAGAGGACATTGAACTTTTTTTACAAGATCGTCAAGACTGTGGCCTTTCACTTTATGATATGACTTTACTACTATTATGTTTTGCGGATGATATGATAATACTTGGAAACTCAGTTGAAGACTTACAATGTAATTTAAATAGTGTATCGGATTACTGTGATAAGTGGGGTTTAAAAGTCAATGTTGAAAAGACAAAAATTATTACTTTCAGAAAACGTGCAAACTTGAGAGAGAATGAAAAGTGGTCATACAAAAATATAAATATTGAGGCTGTAAATAATTTTAATTACTTGGGTGTTGTTCTAAATTATACTGTGTTACATAATCAATATGTGTATGGTAAGGCATCAAATATAAAAAAATATTATTTAAATGTTAAAAATGCCTACAATTATTTGATTCTTTTGTTGGCTCGATTTTGAATTATTGTTCTCCAGTCTGGGGATATACAAAGTCTAAAATACTTGATATAGTATATATTAGGAGTTAGAAAAAATTCATATAATGATGCTGTGTACGGTGAGTTAGGAAGGTATCCTTTGTATGTAAACAGGTTTGTAAACATTATTAAATACTGGTTACAGATACAGAATACAGATAATATTATTATACAACATGTCTATCAAAAAACACTAGATGACTGTAATAATGGCAAAAATAACTGGCTTAGTAATGTAAAGAAACTGTTATGCGATTATGGTTTTATGTATGTTTTATGTATTCTATCATAATGTCTGGATTGACCTTCTTACTGTTAATGTCCTGGATGGCACTCCAGTGCTATATAAGGCTTGTTTGGAAATTATTGAGATGACTTGAATAGAAAAAGATCTTGAAGGAATATAGATTACAAATTATTCCCAAATACAGCCAAATGCAAAATAACTTTTTCCTAATGACTCCCATATAGTTTCAGAATCCGTTTAAATTATTATTCCCATTCAAATAAAAGCTTTAATGATAGTTGCTGCTCGCCTTAAGTGACGCTGTGATTTCGTGTACACTAACTCTAGATAATGATGTATATGTATCTATATATGAATGATTTTAAACTTTTCAAACTAGGGTGATGTCAACATCACATGTAACCATGGCATCAGTTAATATGTTTCTGCTATTGTAACACATATGCACCACAGTTGCTTCTGTACTTTCAGTTTTAACAATGTGCTTCAGGTAGCCCAACCTAACAGTGTCTAAATATTAGTTCTTGTTGTACTGCCAATATTTAGTTATATTTATTCCATTTGCATGATCCATCAGAGATTAAAGTTAATTGAAAGTTTTAACTCTTCACATTATCTTTTTTTTTTTTTTTAAATCAACCAAGTGTGACTGTTTTTTTTATTTTTTTTATTTTTTATTATTATGATAATCAAATCTTATAATAATTTTTTTATCAGAAGAAATAATGAGCAATAAAATATACATAAATAAAAAAAGAAAATGAAAGTAATTGATAAGGTTATTTTTACTTTGACGCAATGCAGTAATAAAGTATTTTATGATTTTTTGGGGGGACTCTATTTAAAGATAGTAATCTTGTTATTGATATATATTTTGTATTTTTAAAATACTTCTTGTTGTATGCAATTATATATAGTAGTTAATTTATATTTGCTTCCTTTTGATTCAAATACATAATTATGTATTATTGCTGGAATGCTTATGTATTTTTATCTATAACAAAACACACATGTATGTATCTGTACATAACAAGTAATTACTTTGGTCATATGCATAGCATGACAGAAACATTTGTATATCACTTTGTCAACCTTGTTACCAGCATCTGATTTGTTTTTCCAATCTCAACCTCCAGTTAAATAAATTTTTTTTGCAAACATCATACCCGA
>CM037786.1:61141060-61191060 GCA_021229015.1 Solen grandis | reverse complement strand
CTAATAAAAAACAGTACAAACCCAATAGGACTTTCTGCCGAAAGGGCAGAAAGTCCTAATAAAAAACATAACAAACCCAATAGGACTTTCTGCCGAAAGGGCAGAAAGTCCTAATAAAAAACAGTACAAACCCAATAGGACTTTCTGCCGGAGAAAGTCCTAATAAGAAGAAGAACTAGACTTTTTTTGTTCGAATAAAAGAAAGGACTTTCTGCACTGCAAACCATGTCAAACCTGATCATACTCATTTACTATTCTGACATAAACCATCTTCAAAATATTGAAGAAAATCCGTCCTGAATTGACATCTTTAGAGTGCAAACGTACATAAATAGCAGATGAAATCTGTGACGTCATATGACAAATTAAAATTTAAAGTCAATGCATTCGTAAGGCAATATGTGGCTTTTTTTCAGTTATAATTTCATACTGCTAGCTTTTCGAGAACCATCTTTAAGATGATTTCAATAATACTCAAACTTGGTGTTCTACAAGGGAAGGAAGTATCACTATTCCTCTTTACATGCTAATAAGGTATACAAGGTGCCTTTCTTGCAAAACATTTCTTTCTTATATTTTAATTGAATATTCTGAACTGAAGGGGCACAGAGCATCAAAATAAATAACTGTATAACATTATACCTTTAATATAACAGAACTAAAATTTGGAATAATAAGTGGGATCAACTGCGTTTTGTTGTTTTTTTCCCAGAAATTCTTATTTTCATGTAACTTCCCTATATGATGTCCGATTTTAAAAACCTGAATTCCAACATTCACGTACTTCATGTTTAAACATATCTGTTACGGATTTTGAGATATAGAAAGTTAATCCTCCAAAAAAAGGGCAAAAATCGGCAAAAAATTGTTCATGTCAATTACTACCCTTCGACAAATAACTTTATAGTGCTGATTCAACTCCGATCTTCAAAAACTAAATGCCATCTGAAAGGCCTTTCAAAGCACTACAAATTAATGGTCCGATCATTAAGATCTGCATACCATTAGAAACGCATTGCATCATGCTATAATATTGTTTCTTTTGTTATTTTCAAGAATTAATAGTTTCTTAGAAAAAAGCAATCAAGTGATTGGGACTAACTGCAGAAGTGCATGAAAGGACGGTTTTAATGAATTCTTATTTCTCATGTAACTTCCTTATTGGTTGTCCAATTTTAAAAACCAAGGTACCGTTAGAAAGGTCTTTAAATTTCCAACATTTCACGTGTTTTTAATGTTTCAACTTATCTCTTACGGATTTTGAGATACAGAAATTTATTCCTCAGGAAAATGGGAAAAATCCACAAAAAATAGTCATGTCAATTACCTCCCTTCGACAAATAACTTTATAATTAATTGTCCGATCTATGAAATCTGCATAACATTAGAACAGCATTGCATCACGCTAAAATATTGTTCTTTATGTCATTTTCAAAATAGATTCTTAGAAATAGAATCAAATGTTTGGGAATATCTGCAGAAGTATATGAAATAACGTTTTTAATGAGTTTTTAGCTCATCTGAGCATAGCTCAGGGTGAGCTTTTGGGATACTTGATTGTCCGTCGTACGTCGTCCGTCGTGCGTCGTCCGTCGTCCGTCAACAATTTTGATGTTTACACACTAGAGGCCACAATTTTGATCCAATCTTCCTCAAACTTGGTCAGAATGTTTGTCTTGATAATATCTTGAACCCTTTCGAAAATGGGTCAGGTTGGATCTAAAAGTAGGTCAGTAGGTCAAATCTTAGAAAATCTTGTTTACACACTAGATTACACACTAGAGGCCACAATTTTGATCCAATCTTCCTCAAACTTGGTCAGAATGTTTGTCTTGATAATATCTTGAACCAGTTTGAAAATGGGTGGGGCTGAACAGAAAAGTAGGTCAGTAGGTCAAATCTTAGAAAAATCTTGTTTATATTCTGAGGGCAACATTTTTGGTCCAATCATCCTCAAACTTTGACAGAATGTTTGTCATGATGATATCTTTTGTGGATGGGGTCAGATAATTCCTGAACATTGTTTCACCTCATCATCTTTATTCTTAAGCAATCTGTTTTGTACAGGCAATGAATGATACTTTTCTCAGGTGAGCGATCTAGGGCCATCTTGGCCCTCTTGTTATTTTTCATGTAACTTCCTTATATGATGGCCAATTTCAAAAAGCTAGGTACCGTTAGAAAGGTCTTTGAATTCCGCACATTTCACATGCTTCATAAATATATGTATCTTTAACCACTTTTAGATATGGGCGGTTAAACCTTGAGAAAACGACAAAAATCTGCAAAAATATGTTCATGATGTTTCGTTTTCTCCATATAACTTTATGAATCTTAGGCCAATTTTCAAAATTTAAACACCAATGGAACGGTCATGCATTATTCTACAAATTATATTCATACTCTTATTTACAAAAATCAATAATTTTCGAGGAATAGGCAGTTAAATGCATTTGTGGTAACACAATTTTCGTTTTTCTGCAATAACTTATTCAAGGGGCCGCCGTGGCCGAGCGGTTACAGTCATGGACTACAAATCTCTCAGCCCCTCACCGCTGTGGGTTCGAATCCCGGTAGGGATTTCGGATTTTTCATGTGAGGAAGCCTTCCAGCTGGCTTGCGGTAGGTCGGTGGTTCTACCCGGGTACCTCTGTGTACTCGGGTCTTCCTCCACCTGTAGTTAGCTGGACGTCGCTATATGATTGAAATACTATCGCAGCGACGGTAAACCCCAATACAACAACAACAACTGATTCAACTCCGATCTTCAAAAACTAAATGCCATCTGAAAGGCCTTTCAAAGCACTACAAATTATATACATAGTGTATCCATAAAATATGTTTTTGAGATATTTAAGGCGGAAGAAAAAACCGATAATTAACATGTGACCTTGACCTCAGCGATTTTCCGTAAACGGAAGTGACTGATGACAATAAGAGGCTATGTTGCACCTTCAGTGAAGATTTTATGCAAATCGGTCAAAAACTTTGTATTCCAGAGCTAAAAAACCGTACATTTTGGATAAAAAAAGTTGATAACGCGCCATGACGTCATTATACGTCATATGACGTCAGTCTTCTCAGAGCTGAAAGAAATCAATTGGACACATGTTCTGTCCAAATTTCAAGTTTCTAGCTTATATGAGTGATTCGTAATACTTAAATACATTTTCAGGTCCAAAGTTCGAAACTTGGTTCACCCATACGTCTTTGATCCTTTCGAATATTGCAAAATGTATATAATCCTGCACAACGAAATCATAATACATACATTCTGTGAAAAAAATGAAGTGAATCGGTCCAGAAATGACGGCTGTAGAGCGCGTACAAGCTTTGGTAGCTATTTTCAGGTCTGACGTCATGTGACGTCACATGAATAAAAACATTGCTGCAATCAAAAGCGCCAAAGTCACTGAGCATACCGTTGAAATTTCTTATCGGCAACCTGTTTTAATTTGAACCTGAAAAGGAAGAAAAAAGTAGAATAATAATAAGAAGAAGAAACATAACAAACCCAATAGGTCTTTCTGCGAAAGGCAGAAAGCCCTAATAGAAGACAGTACAAACACAAAAGGTCTTTCTGCGAAAGGCATAAAGCCCTAATAAGAAAAAACATAACAATCCCATGAGGTCTTTCTGCGAAAAGCAGAAAGCCTAAATAAAAAAAACAGTATAAACCCAAAAGTAGGCAGAAAGTCCTAATAATAAACATAACAAACCTATGAGGTCTTTCTGCGAAAGGCAGAAAGCCCTAATAAAAAAAAAACAGTATAAACCGGATAGTAGGCAGAAAGTCCTAATAATAAATATAACAAACCCTATATGTTTTCCGCAGGTTTGCGGAAAGCCGTAATAAACATAACAAATCGTATACCTTTTCCGCAGGTTTGCGGAAAGCAGTAATTACCGAGCAATGGAAATTTTATTTTCAGAATAGCAGTATTAAATGCTATAAACTACTTTTAAACCATCTATAACTGTTTAATTATATATATATACATTAATGCTAAGACTATGACATGCGAATAAACTTAGAGTTATTAATTTGAGATTATACATATATGGAGCAATGGAAATGATTACGGAGCAATGGAAATTCTGTTTTGATAAAAGCATTATTAAATGACATAAATCTATTTTATAACAACCTGTTACTGTTTTATTAACTTGGTGGAGTTATTAAATTGGAGATTATACGTGTATATATTCATATAGGCTTCGGCGCAATGGAAAGTCCATTGTGCCTCGATAAAACACGCAAAGGAAGTTTGCTAGACACAATGAGTTGAAATTTGTTATATTATTCTTGCATGGCTTAAAATAAGAAAACAATACTAATGCTCTGGTATACGCTTTTTAATATGTTCTCTCTAAATAAAGCAGACACACGTACGATGTTTACACTTCTAGCTCCACTCTCTAGGCCAGGTATAAAACAATGGACAGTGTATCCAGATAAACAGGCATCATATCACAAAGTGATAATGATCAATATAATGTTTTTAATTTAATGAATATTATTTATTTGTGTATCTATATCATCAAGATTTTTCATATAAACGCGCGATGTAAATAACCGCGAAATGGAAATTCCATTGTACCTTAAAAATACCACGCAGATGAAAGTTATATGTTCATATGCAAACTCTTACGAACGACAAGTTATGAAGACATGTTATTTATATATATTAGATACTCCAAATTAAAACTGCTCAATTCATTACAAATTTGTAAAGTACCATACTTTACATAATGGATTTTACCGGTATACCCATACCGCATTGACTGGTGCGTGTATGCCACACTTCCAATAAATTAAACACGCGCATGCTGACGCAATAGAATTATGAAGAAAGAAATTAAAGATTAAGTTTAGGCTTCTGTTCAAATCACCATCATCAGCATGTAATAATTTCATATTTATGGAAAAAAAAAGATAAATATATTTATAATCAATAAAATTTAGAACTGTTAATTCTGTGTGTGTGTGTGTGTGTGTGTGGTATTGACACGTGTCATTAAGGGCCTTCTTCACACCTTATCAACTGGGAAGGGCGGTGGAACGTTAAACCCAACAAACAACTGGGAAGGGTATTCTCGAGTCAATATTCTAGATTACGTTAGTTAGTCGTTGCTTCTGATCACCATCATCATCATCATCATAGGCATGGGACTGATTTTAGACTTCATCAATATAAGGGTCAGAGTATCAAGGCTTATAATTTTTACTATTTTATATATAGGGCATTTGAAATCAATTCCATAGTCGAGCGTTCTGTTCTCTGACAGCTCTTGTTCAATATTTATTTTAGATGTATGTCTTTAATTTTGATTATCATGTTCTAACGTTTAATAAAAAAAAAATGAAAACTATCTTTTCTTGTTTCTTATTTGACAACTGAAAAACTGATACTGGTTCACATACCCCCTTTATAAACAGATAAGAATCCAGCATATAACCTATTTGGTTTACAATCTAGTGCTCTTGCTGCTCACCACGACCAACCCGCCGACAGTCTATCAGTGCCTTCGGCGCTTTGATTCTTTATAAGACTGTAAGTCATTAATATTATGAAAAGGTTTACTGAATTCGTATAAAAACGATTAATAAATAGTGGGAAGTGCACAGATTCATCACCACCTTTCACTTTAAAATTTGAACATGAATAAAACAAATATTTGAACAACAAATATTTTAGCCTACAGTACTCGTACCATTATAAACAATAAAAATTATGTTACTATCAGCATCGTCAAATAATCTGCCGTTCGTAATTATAACATTATGCGTACAGCAAAATTCTGTTAATGTTTTACCATATTGCTTGTACTTTAATATATCTTTATTTGACCTCGGCCTATCAAAACAATAATTACTATAATCATTATCTCCAAATATATAGTTCAAATCATCATAGTAATCTTTTGTACGTGCATTTAAATTTCCTGCTATAATAGAATAACAATTCGGATATCCTCTTAATGTTATTTTTAAGTGTCTTTATTCCATTTCTCTCCCCAGATTATCATATAGGGGTGACCCCTCTGGGGATATAACAAAATATATATTTCATATTATAACATAAAGAACCCCTTAGGTAGAATAATAAATAATTTTCAAGAAAATATTGGTTTAGTGTGACCGTTATTAATCAGAAATTCCTTTACAAAAACACTCACAGTGCCTCTACTTAGTATACCGTCTCACCATATATATATCTCCCTCACATTATCAAAACGAAACTTTATCAATTTCATGGTAAGTTTTGCTCCAAGTTTCACACGAACATGCTTTTAGTATGCCTTAATATCACTGCGTTTTTCATACTTATGCAATCCCTCTATGTTTCATGTAAGTAAGTTCAGAACAATTCTTTCAAACAATGTTGATGTCTGAGCCTCGACATACACCATATCTCCCCCTTGTATCCCCTCCAGTATCACCATTAGAAACGGTCGCTGCGTTCAACGTGACTGCTATCGTCCGCCCCAACCGTTCGTCTGACTTACATCTGCTAACCACTCGAATTAGATCTTGTTCCAATACAAACGATTTTCCGTGCCTCGAGCATCTCTTCCCAAGCTCTCGCCTGTGTTTTAAACACGCTCTGTGTTATCTTGTTACACTGAATATATCTTAATATACTATTTGAGGCCCTCTACATATTTTTGCAATCTTTATAGTGGGAGAATGTACCTATGACTGTGCATTTTTTATATGGGCTCTCATGCGCAGTTTCTATCTGTAAATCATAGGAGCCATTAAATTTCGCACTTTATTTTCACATGTATCTAAGTTTTCATTTTGTGTTTCTCATTTTGATTCGTTAATTATTCCTTCTTGAGTGACCCTCTGGTCTATCTACTTGGTCTTTTAATGAATTAACCTCCGACTTAAATTCAGTGTTTGACTATCAAACATCTTCATTTTCCTGTTTCAGCTTTTATGGAATCAATTTTATTGTTCTTCGCCGATAAGTTTCGCATCACGCATTCATTTTGATAAGTAAGGATTTGTTCATTGTTAGAATGAGTTGTTTGTCTGGTAGCACGATAAGGAGTAGGCTGGAGACGTGTCCGTTTATGAGGAAAATCCTCTCTTTTATGTTGTACATTATATCCGATTTTTGCATTCCATAAACATATATGAATGTCCATTTTATGATTTTCTTTGTAATTTATCCGACACTAAAAAATACGTCCGTCATTTTCCAGGGGACACAAGTTATATTGAAAGGCGGGAACTGTTTGGATTACTTTTATGCAATAGCCTGTCTTCGTGTCTATTTTATCTTTACTTGTACCTCCTTCTGGTGTTATCTTTTCTAGTATCTGTTGGATTTCTCATAGGACCTTTTAGAATGTCCTTATTATAATTTTGGCATGTTTTATACTTACACGTCATTTGTTTGTAAATTGTGTCTTAGAGAAAGACCTCGGAGAATCGTGTAATGGTCACGATGAATGTAACGATACCGTAGCCATTTGTGATGCAACAAACACGTGCGTGTGTGAGGAATCTAATTTTGATGACAACAGTGTTGATAGATTAGGTGGAATGTGTCTACCAAGTAAGTTCTCGTACTATTGAAACACAATAACCATTAAATCGTCACATCATTAATTGGAGTACGACGGATTTTTATTATTATTATTATTATTTCATATAAATTGCTTTATAATCTACTTTCACTCAAATATACATCTATTGTTGTTTACTCATATACTCTATATGGAAAAGTATGTCAAACCAACGGTCATAATTCAGTTTTGCACAATAGTCACCTCATGGCCCACGACCATAACTGCAAAAAAAATTATCCTTGAAACATGAGACCCTTAAGGGATTGACCTGATTCCTCAGAGTACTTCGTATGGAAATATATGTCAAACCAACGATCAACATTTTATTTCATTTGGAGCAATGTTAACTACATGGTCCTCTATCATAACTGCGAAAATAAACATTAGGCCCCTAGGCGGTCAGTCATTTTTTTCCCTTATATACACAATATATACACAATGCAGCGGTTTAGAACATTTCAAAATTCTTCCTGTACAAAACCAATATTCAGAATTTGATTTCATTTGTAAAGATAATAACCTAATAGGTCTCTTGCATAATTGCTAGAAAAAAATGCTAGTAGATCCCTTGAAATATGAGGGCCAGCTAGTTTCCTTTTTATAGTCTTTATAGATGATTTTAAATATTATTTTCCTATGAAACCAATGTTTAGAATTAAATTTTGTTTTGTTCTAGTGATAATCCTTAGTTCTCTACAATAATTGCTGAAGCAATTTTGAAAACTGACGCATGCAAATGGTTAAAACTTAAAGGTTCTTTGTATCTTAAATTCAACTTTGTTTGCTGCTGACGGTAAATAGACATGTATATTATATAAAGTGACCTGAATTGTTTTAATTAAGCTTAAGGTACTCTCGAGATCGACAAAGATCAACCATACGCGCTTCTTTTTCTGTTAATTGTACACATAATTAAAATGGGGCTTGTATTTTAATCAGTGATTCGCAGTTATCAATTTATACTGAAATTATTTGCATGGTTGTTTTAATGCCTTTCTTTCGTAAGGAAATCAAAATATATAAGATTATTGCAACTTACTTTTATAGCTCATGACATTGTTTTCGGCGTAAGCTGTATAAAATAGTTTTGACCGATTTCTTGACCATTCTAACCTTGATTAACAACCGAAGAGTTCGGAAAAAAACACCTAGTTCATTGCTTTGCATAAATTATTTTAGGATATTCCATTATATAATGGGAGTTTTAGGGTGCAATAACTGTCTGCATGATTGTTACTTGGCAGATAACAGTTTAATCTACCTATTTAAACATTAAAACCATCCATATGAAAAAGTAAACAATTCTGAACGTAGTTACCCTGGAAGTTGACTCGTCCCTTAAAAACTCGCGTATAAATCAGCTAACCTAAGGACCCCGAGATCGAGGCCTGCAGACGAAATTTTTATTTTTGATTATATCATATGTTTTGTCCCTTTCTTTCTTTTTTAACTGCCTAGTATATTATATCTTCTAATTTTAGCAAAAATACGTTTTCTAGTATTATTCTAAAAACATAGACCATCTAAATTTTGCTAGCGTTATTATGATGTATCATACTTTCATATCTTTGTTGTTGTTTTTTTTCTTACGCCGACTATCTTTTTTTAAAGATATTTTTTGTTTCATTTAACCGGTGTGCCACTTTAATATTGCAGAGGTTGAAATCGGAGCTTTATGTCCACAGCCCGATTCTTGTTCCGATGACAAAGCATATTGTAACACAGAGACAGCCCAGTGCACGTGTATAGATGGTTTTAACGATCAAGGCAATATCTGTGTAAAAGTAAACTTATTTTTTATTTATTTCATTTATTACATTACCGTATAAGGTAGTATAAAGGTGCATTATATCAGAGATTTGTCATTATATATATGTTTATTATGAGAATAAGAGTATCGTATTATTTTACACAAAGTAAGGCTACAACATCTTATCATGTAATCAATGCAATTAGAAATAATTATTGATTTTGCTATCCAGGTGTGATATGGACATATGCAACACAACATCCCCTTTTTCGGATGCCGTATAATTAGCAACGATTTCAAGTTTTGTTTCTATTTCATTTAGACGTAGAGCTTCTAGAGAGTTGCACACCAGGTGACGTATGTGCCGACAGCAATGCTGTGTGTAGTGCGATGTTTAACCTGTGTATCTGTATAGAGACACATTTTGCTGCGGGGGGTCAATGTCTTCCAAGTATGTCAATTTGTTTTAACCATAATTGTTAAAAAAAATTAGATAGATTCTATATCTATTTCTAAATTTCTTGAGTATTCCTTGTCTTTTCAAGCAAATATAGTTTCGTGACAAAACCCTATAACATGCACTTTAAAATCACTTCAAAGTGATATGTAAGTGAATAAGTATTTAACATACTCTTCACATCCGAAATCTCAGCAATCAAGAAAGAAATGTGTGTACATGTACATGTAAACATATCTGTTCAAGAGTTCGTTAGTGAATTACATTTCTCCTGCAAATAAACGAGAAAGGAACATGTAATGCAATAGAAATAATTATTGCGCTATAATATTTTTATCACTTATACTTTCAAGATTGTAAGGGTATGTTCATTTAGATAAAATGTAACGAATACCTTGCTTCTGAACGGCCTTATATATGCAGTGCTAATTTTGATACTTTAAAATGACAAAATGGTAATGGGGATAAATTTAATATAAATAAACGACTCTGACTACTT
Organism: Solen grandis; assembly: GCA_021229015.1. Classification (NCBI taxonomy): domain Eukaryota; kingdom Metazoa; phylum Mollusca; class Bivalvia; order Adapedonta; family Solenidae; genus Solen; species Solen grandis. The sequence goes on along the minus strand of CM037786.1, from coordinate 61,180,770 downwards.
TTCAGAAAAGAACCTCGGCAGTTCCTGCGAGGGACATAATGAATGTGATGAGCCAAACTCAATGTGCGACTCTACAAGTTTAGAATGTGTGTGTGACTCTGAAACATTTGATAGCAACGGACCTAGCACAGCTGGAGGCACATGCAATCCAAGTGAGTTTTTCATTTGTAAGGAATAAAGCAAAGGAGTCTGGCACGAAAAGTGAGATCCGAAAAAATTGAGGTTAGTTTCTTAAAGCGGGTTTCTTTGCTTGATTATTGTGTGTGCATGGGTGAAACAGTTGTGATTTTCTGTTACATAAATGCATATGCTTGCGATAGGTGAAAAGAATATGAATATACCATCATAAATGACTGAGTAATTTTTTCAACGAGGGTATGAATCTTGGTCAATCGCGAGTAGTATCCCTTGTATCATATGTAGAGAAATATGACCCTACTTTTGTGCCAGACCCCTTTGGAATAAAGATGAATAAGCAGATTCAGTGAACAGACAATTATGTGCGTTAAGTAATCTTATCAGTGTTGTGCAAATAATTGAAGATGAAATCCTTTACATAAGATATGTACAGAAAATGTGATTTTTATAAGTATTCAAGCTATAGCGTTATGTCCCTATTGTTGTCATATATTGTTATAATTTCATCATGACTATTGTTAATCTAAAATACTTTTTTTATTTTCAGAATTAGCTCTTAGCTTTCCGTGTTCTCAAGATGGCGAGTGTTCGACTGACTTCTCTCATTGTAACGACAGTGTTTGTACTTGTCTGAACGGTTTTACCGAACAGGCAGGTAGTTGTGTACCAGGTAGGTTATTGTGACGCATCAGTTTCGATTGATTAAATGTAAATGTACTGTATCAAAAATGAGTGTTCGTGTCAAGGCGGTTTTACGATGTCATGGGTAGGCTTCTAGCTTATTTCAACATATGTTTTTTTCTGACTATCAAGCGGATTAAGAATTATTGACCTACTCAGGAACTGATTTTAAAAAACTACCAGATAAGAACTTTTAAAAGTTATGCTGTAATGTTGATTAAACTGAAATTTTCTTTCCTTCTCTTTACATTGTAAGTATAACTTATGTTTTTTATTACCTTGCTTTTTATTCCAGTAAGGTAAAAAACTAATCATCGAACCTGAATCAGAATAAGATCAAATCATGTTAACTGTTCACAGTGTTTAAATTGTCAAATTTACTTTTCAACCAACATTAACCGGTCCCGGTGGCCCAGTGGTTAGAGCGTTCGCACCGAAATCGGGAGGTCGTGGGTTCGATCCCTGGCCGCAACATACCAAAGTCGCAAACTATTGTACTGGTATGGCGCTTAGCATATTAGTTCCAGGACTGGTTGGCCCAATGTCAGGATAATATGACTGGGTGTGGTATCATGCCACATGTCTACGGCGTGATACTGCAGTGTGGCAACACTATATCTGTCTCAAGTAGAAATCGTCTCAAAAATATCAAAATCAATGAAATTTTAAACCCAATAAACAAACAAACATAAGGGGGAATAATATTGAAGTTTGAATTGTATCTTTATATTTTTATAAAAGACAAACAAAGTGGGAGTTATTTAGAAAGGTTACAAGCACTTTATATGCGGACCTCTAGACAGTGTACTACTCGTATTACAACATTATGTCAAATAAATCTGACGTTTGTAAAAACCAAGGTATAGCTAAGCATTAAAATCAAAGTCACTACACCTTGTGAATGTTTACTCTATAAATCAATATACCGGTTGCTTTGATAAAATTAAAGGCTTATTATCTTGCAAAAAAAGTAGTTTATATTCTTCAGACAGAAAAGCAAAAGTGCGTGTTGCAGATGACGACAACATTACTACACTGCATAAATCAGAAAGAATCTTTAACTGAAGATCATTCAGTTTTTAACAAAATTACTTGATATGCATATTCCGCATCTCTTCGTCAATTTCCTACTTATCCATAGACCGTCCACATGTCTCCGTTAACGAATAAATAGATGACGTAGCAGATAAAAAAAAATGATTCGGCGACGGTTTTTCTTTTAATCGAATTATTTCCGATTACGGACCGTCTTCGAGAATACTTGCCAGTGAAAACTGTAAACTATGAGATTATTTTGAGATACATACAAAATATTAAATGGCATAGTTTGATTATCATTTTCAATGAGTCATTTTGCAGCAGATATTTGCACATTATATGCCATTTGCGTCAGTAAACAATATGCCACTTTATTTTATCTTTTTTTTTTACATGAAAATTGTACATACTTTAGCCATGCATGTAGTTAAGACATATCCAATATTTTATAGTTTCAATTCTTCATGTTTATCATTGTGCTTTTGTTTTTTATATGAAATGATATGTTAAATGATATTTTTATGACCTGGAGGCCTTAATTTTCATTAGTGATAATGATAATTTAATGCATTTTGAATAACTTTATGCAGAACGACCGGGATGTGATGATCCTGTTACGTGTGATGCAGGATTCATTCTAAAGAATGGACAATGTGTTTCAAGTAAGAATATCTACTGTGACTGCCTCTAAAATCTTTCATTTAACAGAATAGATACAGTTCCAAGAATTAAGCATCAAATTAAATCACCTATAGATATTAATTAGAATTAGTTCAGGGTGAATGTACTTGTCTATGTACTGCGATTTGACTTAGTCTTTTTATAACATATAAATGATCGCATTTACACATAAATAAGTCGTACAACAGTGAGGTATTTACACTATACAACGGTGTGGTATTTTCACAGAATTAAGTTATATAACGATGTAATGTTTACAAAAAATAGTAAAGTATATCAGATACAAGTGTATTTAAAAATTTATACAACAGTGTGGTATTTACACAAAATAGGTCACACAACGATGTGGTTAAAAAAAATTGGGTATTTACACAGAAAGGTTGGGTTCTACAACAGTGTGGTATTTACACAAAACAGATCATACAGCGGTGGAGTATTCGTTATAAGTTCTTACAGCGATATTCGTGAGAAACAGCCTGTTGATAACACTTACAATTTTTCTGAGTCACTCTCTTTGTGCGTTTTTAATGCTGTTTAGGGTCATAGTGAAATTAATCAAAGCTGACATTTGAAAAATGGCCTACACCGTGAATCTATCTTAAATATTAATTACCAACAACAGAGATTCCTGTTGGAGGCAGCTGCACTGAGTCACAAGAGTGTACAGACATAAATGCTGTTTGCATCGAGTATGTGTGTTCCTGTAATGACGGTTTCTACAGCGCCATTGGAAAATGTTTTATGTGTAAGCTTCTTAATTCATATCTTACAATTAAAAGACTTGATTGAACGTTTTCTACAAAAACGATCATATAGGTCTCTTAGGCAAACATAATTAAAGGCGTTTTAGCTGTGTGTGTTGGCCAGGATGTTTGTCTACATGATATCTCGGATGAGTTCGAAATTGGGACTTGTGGGGTCAAAAACTAGGTCACAAGGTCAAATCTTAGAAAACTTTAAAAAAAAAAACTTGTGAACACTCTAGAGGTCATAGATTTAGCTCAGTCATCATAATATTTGGTCAGGGTGATTGTCTACATGATATCCACAGTTTTAGCCCAATCTTCATAAAATTTGTCAAGATGTTTGTCTATATGATCGGATTCTTAGAAAAACCTTGTGAACACTCTAGAGGCCACAGATTCAGCCCAATCTTCATTAAATTTGGTCAGGATCTTTGTCTACATGATAACTTGGATGACTTTTAAATTGGGTCACGTGGGGTCAAAAACTAGGTCACCAGGTAAAATCTTAGAAAAACCTTGTGAACACTCTAGAGGCCACAGTTTCAGCCTAACCTTAATGTTACTTGGTCAGAATGTTTTTTACATCAAATCTCGGATGAATTGGGCCACATGGGGTCAAAAAGTAGGTCACCAGGGCAAATTTTAGAAAAATCTTGTGAATATTCTAGGGGCCTACATTTTTTGTACCAGTCTTCATTACACTTGATAAGAATGATGACTGCATGAATTCCCAGTTGAGTGCAAAGTCAGGTAGGATCAAAATCTAGGTCACATAGTCAAATGTTAGGGAAACAATTTAGATGCCACATTTTTTGTCATCTTGCCTAACACAGCAATCTTACCCAGGTGAGAGACACAGGGCCATCTTGGCCCTCTTGTTAATTATATCTTTAATACAAGAATCTTAAATTTGGGATTTCCTTTAACATTTTACTAAAATTAAATGAGAAATTAAAAACAGATTTTCTACCATTTTCTCTGAAACTAATGTTAAGAGTTTATTAGTATTTCTTATCAATGATAACCCCGTGGCAAATATATGAAATAAACAGGTATGATAAGCCTCCCATTTTTTAAGAAACATCAATTATTTATCCCTGAAACAACAAGAATTTATTTTGCAATCACCTCATAACAAGATTTATCAGATACAAAATTAGGTTCTAATGTATTGGACAAAATAATCATATCGTAGCTCACCATAAAGATAATTAGTCTTTAAGTTTATATGGGTCTAATGGGCAGAATAATTTAATTTGGGTGTATAGTAATGAGTTGGGTGATCAAGCCCCACTATGAACTTCTTAGTTTATGATTTATGATGTTTCTTACCTTTGAAGATGCATCTGAACTTCAGTAAATTTGACTATGTTTTGAATCATCTTTTAATATTTTAGCAATTCCTCTATGGGGTACATGCACAGAAGCTGACGAATGCGGGACAGCTAATGCTTTGTGCTCCAGCGGAATGTGTCAGTGTGGGTCTGGATATTTTGAGTATCAAGGTCACTGTGTAGAAGGTAAATCCGTCGTAAAGGTACTTCTCCTATTGGATAAGCACTCATATATCAGTGAGGAATCACCATCGTGAATCAATTCTCATAGACAAACATAAGAACATTTTTTCTAATTGCCTTATCATCAACATGAAAGGACATTTCATCCATGTAGTGTGATATGATTTTCATATGATTTTCTCAGTCAGGTTGTGACCTCAGTCATATATATTACAAAGACCAAGCTTTGTTCACGTGTGTACCTTCTTACGAAATTTAAATGTTTTCATTTTATTTCACTCCGAATGAGACGTAAACCCACGTAAATCAAAGAGCACTCCACAACACCTTATCTACATGTTGATGTAAAATTCCACACACTCTTCAATGGGACATAAACATACATTAAGGAATTTCCCCAGACATTAAATGATCAATTTAAATAAGCGAATTATACTGGGAATTGTCGATCATCTGGTGAAATGGTCTATTGCATATGATTTTAATTTAGATTCTTAATGTAATAGACAATTTTGTTGTTTAGATTAGGTTCAATAAATTGTTTATCTACTTTTTAGCTCACCTGAGCACTTGTGCTCAGGGTAAGCTTTTGTAAACGCTTTTTGTCCGTCGTGCTTCGTCCGTCGTAAACAATTGCTTGTGAACACTCTAGAGGCCACAGTTTTGTCCCAATCTTCATGAAACTTGATCAGGATGTTTGTCTACATGATATCTCGAATGAGTTCGAAATTGGGTCATGTAGGATTAAAAACTAGATCACCAGGTCAAATCTTAGAAAAACCTTGTGAACACTCTAGAGGCCACAGTTTGGCCCAATATTCATGAAAATTGGTCAGCATGTTTGTCTACATGATATCTTGGATGAGTTCGAAATTGGGTCATGTAGGGTCAAAAACTAGATCACCAGGTCAAATCTTGGAAAAACCTTGTGAACACTGTAGAGGCCATAGTTAGAGCCCAATCTTCATTAGATTTGGTCAGGATGTTTGTCTATATGATATCTTAGATGAGTTTGAAATTGGGTCACGTTGGGTCAATAACTAGGTCACCAGGTAAATTAAAAAATATTTAGTCAGGATGTTTGTCTACTTTATATCTTGGATGACTTTAAAAATGGGTCACGTAGAGTCAAAAACTAGGTCACCAGGTAAAATCTTAGAAAAAGGCCAAACTTCATAACATTTGGTCTTGATGTTTGTCAACATAATATCTTGGATGAGTTCATAACTGGGCCACATGGGGTCAAAAAGTAGGTCACAAGGGAAAATTTTCGAAAAATATTGTGAACACGCTAGAGGCCTATATTTTTGTCCCAGTCTTCATTAAACATGATAAGAATGATGTCTGCATGAATTTCCAGTTGAGTGCAAAGTCAGGTAGGATCAAAATCTAGGTCACATAGTCAAATGTTAGAAAAACACTTTAGATGCCACATTTTTTGTCATCATTCCTAACACAGCAATCTTACTCAGGTGAGCGACACATGGCCATCTTTGCCCTCTTGTTTGTGTTACTAGGCCTAGAATTCTAGTAAAAAAATCAATCGATATTGAATATTGGTCTGCATAGCTTACGAAGTGTTTATGTAAACAAAAATATAATAATGTTTAATGTAAAAACTGCGCAGTTGTGATGTTGGTTTCTGTGCAATATATTTAAACATTTGTTTTCATTTAATTGCTGCTTAATATAGTATCTTACTCATTGAAATGCAGTTTAAGAGGAACATTCAGTTTGTTAGTATTCCCTGCTTGTGCACAATTTACACTCGTACGATTGTTGACTAAGTTAACATAAAAAATGAACATGAAAATAAAACTAAACTGGAACGAACGATCAAATCGGGTCAAATCAAACTGCTTGAAAGTACGTTTAAATAGAAATTTAGTCGTTTAAATGACTGTTTGGCATTTTCTATGTCTTTGAATGACACTATATTTCAGACAATTTGATTGAACTTGCAAAATTTCGATATTTTATCCATAGGAAATAGTAAAGAATGGCACTCATTTGAAAGGTATAAGTATTGTCAGATGTGGTATCTGATCTTGTCCTCTCCTTTATGTAAACAGAAAGGAGATATTGGAGTGGCTTTGAAATGATACCTTAGAATAAGAAACAATGTTCAATACATTAAAAAAAATTGCAATATCTTGTTTAAATGCTTATGTAAAATCATAAAGAAACTATAATTAGGTTTAACTGAATAATTAATTATTTTGAATTAATTATTCAATTAAACTCGATGTAATGGGACAGTAATCTGATGCTCTAGTAAGATACCTAACTAATCAGTTATTTTTCATTCCTTGTAGAAAGCTATCTGGATGAGCCATGCAATATTGACGAATCGTGTGTCGTTGAGAATTCTGTTTGTGACATGACCACTTCGGTTTGCGTTTGCAGTACTTTTGCATATAGAATAGGCGAAGATATCTGTTTTGTCCGTAAGAAGTTTAGATGCTTATCAGAGTGACTTAAACGATTCATGTTGGAATTCGTGCTTGAATAAGAAGACACATATCGTATTTTTCAGCTTAAATGGTCGACATAAATTTCTTATATGGTTTAACAAAAAATATTTGATGTTTGTGATAAATAAAGAAGAAAAAATGTAGAAATGTAAGCTACCTTAGACCAAAATATGATTCTAGAAACTATATACAAGCGCACTTTATTATTCAAGCGCTGTAACAATACATAAGATGGTAATATAGTCAAGCAATTAATATCTGCAATGATTTAAAGTTTTGTATTATTTTCAGGGCTTGACAGTCTTAGATAATGTTACTGACTATTGCGTCTAATTAACCACATTACAGCAGGACTGTCGGTTGGAGATTGTAGCGGGGAAGCTTTGTGCAATGATCCTAACTCTGTATGTTTGAACGGAGAGTGTGCGTGCAGAGAAGGTTACACTAACGACAGCAGTCAGTGTGTTCCAAGTAAGCTTTGAATAGGAATACTTAGCATTAACTTAAATACACGCATATAAAAAAGGAAATATCTTAATCATTTAAAGCGTCTAAAACAGCAATTTAAATTTAAACTTTAATACACTAGGATAATTTTACCCCAACTTTGATACTACAGATAACATACTGAAGATAAACATACTGTTCGTTATTGTATAAGTGAAGGCTGACATAATCGTATTCAGACGCATGATAAAGTTTCGGCATTGCATATCGAGGGAATTTTGTGATTTAATATAGGTATTTTCCGTCCATATTTTCCGTTCAATTTACTTTTTTTGATGAACAGAGGTACAGCTAGGACAAGCCTGTTCAGAAACAGCATATGGTCAGTGTGCAGATGAATTTGCGCTATGCTTGCCGACAGCGGGTTTGTACTGTCTGAGTGTATGTCAGTGTGGCCCAGGTTACAGCAACATATTGGGCGAGGGTGCCTGTGGTGGCCAGTGTATACCAGGTAGGTAGATTCAACCTTGTCAATGACAGAAGATAACTTTAACTAGCATTATTCTGTCAATTTCGAATTCTCTCAAAAGTGGTAATTCTATCCCCACCAAACAAAACAAGCTAGGACCGTATAGAATTAATTTTGTCGTGATTCCTTAAACAATACTATATACATTTTTTGTATATGATCAAAGTTCCCGTGTTCACATGGTTATTAGCTCACATGAGCACAACGTGCTCAAGGTGAGCTTTTCTGATCGCCTTTTGTCCGGCGTCCGTCGTCCGTCGTCCGTGCGTGCGTGCGTCCGTGCGTCCGGCGTCAACAATTGCTTCAAACAACATCTCCTCCTAAACGGCTTGGCCAATTTGAAAATTATTTTGCAGAAATGTTCCTTGGATGAAGCTCTACTAAAGTTGTATAAATGGTTCTGGTCCATCGCATAATTAGGTCACAAGAGCTAAAAATAGATTTTAAAAATGAAAATTTAAAAAATCTTCTTCTCTATAACCACAAGGCCTAGCCTTTTGATTTTTAGTTCACATGAGCACAACGTGCTCAAGGTGAGCTTTTCTGATCGCCTTTTGTCCGGCGTCCGTCGTCCGTGCGTGCGTGCGTCCGTGCGTCAGTGCGTCCGTGCGTCCGGCGTCAACAATTGCTTCAAACAACATCTCCTCCTAAACGGCTTTGCCAATTTGAAAAATATTTTGCAGGAATGTTCCTTGGATGAAGCTCTACTAAAGTTGTATAAATGGTTCTGGTCCATTGCATAATTAGGTCACAGGAGCTAAAAATAGATTTTAAAAATGCAAACTTTGAAAATCTTCTTCTGCAAAACTGCAATGTCTAGAGCTTAGATATTTGGTATGTAGCATCATCTTATGGGCCACTACCAAGATTGTACAAATCATAGCCCTATGATGATAAATGACCCCGCACCAGGGGTCACTTGTTTTACATAGAGTTATATAGAAAAATCTTAAAAAGTCTTCTTCTACGAATCCATTAGGCCTAGAGCTAAGATATTTGGTATGTAGCATCATCTTATGGGCCACTACCAAGATTGTACAAATCATAGCCCTATGGTGATAAATGACCCCGCACCAGGGGTCACTTGTTTTACATAGAGTTATATAGGAAAATCTTAAAAAATCTTCTTCTATGAATCCATAAGGCCTAGAGCTTAGATATTTGGTATGTAGCATCATCTTATGGGCCACTACCAAGATTGTACAAATCATAGCCCTATGGTGATAAATGACCCCGCACCAGGGGTCACTTGTTTTACATAGAGTTATATAGGAAAATCTTAAAAAATCTTCTTCCATGAATGCATAAGGCCTAGAGCTTAGATATTTGGTATGAAGCATCATCTTATGGGCCACTACCAAGATTTTACAAATCATAGCCATATGGTGATAAATACCCCAAAAAATCTATGAATCAATAAGGCCTAGAGCTAAGATTTTTGGTATGTAGTAGCATCTAATGGTTCATTACAAAGATTTTCAAAGTCTTGGCCCTACGGTGATAAATGACCCTGCGCCCAAGTCTTCTCTGAAACCATATGGCCCATTGCTTAGATATTTGGTGTGTAGTATTGTCAGGGTAAAATGTTTTAGATTAAGTTATATCAGAATCCTTGTCTGTTTAAAAACCTTGACATCAGTTGAAGCAATGGTACTCAGGTGAGCGATTCAGGGCCATCATGGCCCTCTTGTATATAAATCAAATCGTTTTTATAGCAACATATATTTATATTTCAAGATTTTGTTTTTTGTTTAAATGCTAATTTTGGTCTACATTGGCGAATACTTTAAAATCATGAATTTTCATTGGTGATGTGTTTTCATGGATATTTTTACTCGTTGGTTCATGTTCCAGAAAGGATGAGTTCTAAATAAAAATGATTTTCATGGATAAAACCATCCCTGTTATCGACGAAAATTAGTGAACCATTAAAAATACTGATTCCACAGTGCTTCTTTGATAAAATGTTCGCTGTAAACATAAAAATTTCTACTTATAATACCCCCACACACCCTTAGGAATTACTTTAAACATTGGTCCCGACATCTGTCCCGAGTTCTAACTTGACAATGGATTAGTGGAATTTCAATTTATTTTACTCAAATGTTTGTTTTGTGGAGACATAGTGTTGTTGCGGCAATAACCAGATGGTTAGCTCAAAGATCAGAGCTATAGGTAAAAATAAACAATGAATACCAGTTTGCTTGTCCGGGAATTGCTTGACATTTCAAATTTAAAGACGGTTTGCTAACTCAAGGGTCAAGGTAAAAGGTTAAAAGTGAATACCAGTTTGCTTGTCCGGGTACTAATATAACAAAGGTTTTTGTTAATGTTCAAGTAACTTGGCACAATTGTGCCTGGATATTGTAGTGGTAACGCACTTCGCTTCTCACCAATGCGTCCCGAATTCGATTCCTGGTCACGTACGTGTAAGGGTACAGTGGTCGCCTGTCCAGACACGTGGGTTTTCTCTGGGCTCTCTGGTTTCCTCCCACAATAATGATCTCATACACCAGAGCCACCGAGAGTGATTAATATAAGTTGTAAGAACTTGTTTCGTAATCGATGTAAAATAAATAAAGTCTAAATAAGAAATCCTACATATATTAAAAATGAACTAACTCAAGAAGGTAAATGTATGTAATTGGTAAAAGGAAACTGAGAGTCTCGCATAGGATTCAAATTAAGAGATATAGAGAGGGGGTGTCTGAACATTAAGTATCCCATTGACTGCAGGATTTTCAAATTAATCAGACAAAAAAGTCTGCATTGGTGTTATGGGGCATGTTAGGATGTTAGGGCTATATTGCCGTGGACCATGTAGTCATTAAATAACATCCAAATGTTTATCACTGACAAATATCAGGGTAGTGTGGTATTAATAACTGTCCTTGATAGCTCTAGTTTACTCGTAATTACCTGATTAATTAAAATTCATTTATTACTAAACAGAAAATGTCCGCATACATAGTATTTTCGGATTGGTGTTTAAATGAGAAAATCAATTTATAAGGAGACACAGTGGATTATACTGATGCCATTATAATTCAGAAAGTTTCTTTAAGGATCCGATCGGTATAATTATATTTGTTTTAAGGAGATCTAGTTGAATGTAGCCCTTCAAAACTTCATTCGTTACAAATAACATTTGCAACGGCTTTTTCGGCCGTTAGGCCGTTTATTTTCACACTGACTCTCTGTGAAACACACAGTAATGAAGCGGAATAAAATTAACACATGATGATTTTCATTGGTTATTATATACTTTGCTAAATTCCCAATAGTCATTGTAAAATTAGTCAAAAGAAAAGAATGTAGTTGAGGAAACGAGTTCTTTAGATCTCTGTTTGTTTTAAAAGTTTTCTTCCCCTGCGAACGATTTGTCCCGAATAGTAAGACACTGCACCCTTTTAAGGTAAACTGAAAGAGTAGAACGCTAAAAAATAGGAAACACATAGGTTTCGAAATTGATTGTTCGACCCTGACAGGTCCTATATTCAACAAAAACGTATCATCCGGTTTCGTTTTGTATCCAGCGAAACGAAGTCTAATGCGCAGATGTTTTAAGGTTGTTAGTGTCTACCAAGATTGTACAAATTATTTCGATCCGTGGTATGTCAAAGAGCTGCACTGACACAGGAATTATACAACTATTAAACCATAACTATAAAATCTATTACATGTTAAACCATTCAGACACTGATCATCAAGCTGGTTACAACGGCCGAGTATGTTTTTTAAAGATATTTCTTGTTTACGAATATGAACACACCAAAAATCATCACCGAAAACAGTCGTCACAAAATGTATTACAAATGTGCTTGATGCATACGTATGTGTGTAACACCTGTTACACATGTGGACTAACATTACACATACTTAATTACACATGGTATAAGTGATAGTCCACGTGTATTAAATTTTGGTTACTTTTCTGAACAGTTTTAGAGTCGGAAGCAGATTTAGCTGAACTTGGAGACCCATGCAAACATGCACATTCCTGCAGAGCATATCCGTTGGCCGTTTGTAAGAGACTGGATTCGCTTAGCGAGAAAGTTTGCATTTGTGACGATGGGTTCATTGTGCACAGCGGACAGTGCGTAGAAATAAGTGCCGAAGGAGACTCATCTTCAAGTAGTTCACACCAAAGTATGTAGACAGCAAATCTGTTGTAGAGACCAGCAATGGAACACTGCTTTCATGAAGAATCTGTTGTATGCATACATATACTGATAACAAGCAAGCATTTTGGCAGTTGTAAGCTAATATTGTGTATTAAAATCTCTCAGCTGTTGACATTAAAATAGGTTTGACATCCATTAATCACAAACTTGAGCTATCGTTTTTATTGTGAGAAGATATAGTTTTTGTTCTGTATGCTTGTCATCCAAGGTTTGTTGAAAATATATAATTTTGTATGTTTCCAGGTTTAGCGGCACTTCAAAATGTCGCTTTTAAATTTTCAGCACAACTTGAGAAACACTTGAAAACCAACTTAAAACCAGTAGATTTTTTTACTTCAATATTATTCTAAAAGATACTGTGGACTTCATGCTGAAAAATGAAGTAGATTTAGAATTGAATACGACAGTACACAAGAAAATATTTCTGCGTTTTACTTCTTTAAACTGTACAATGAAATCAAATAATTAAAACAGAATTTGAAATTAAACCGTTTTTGTATTGGTATTGTTATTCCAACAAAATTGGACATACGTAAAATTGAATTGAGATTGAAAGAGTTATATTTCAACAAAGAAGGTAAAGATGAGGATTACATTATAAAATAAACGTGCCTTTATGCAATTGTGTTCAAAAGAAAAATTATTTTATCTTTTTTCCTTCCCTTCCTTTTCCTGTAATTTTATCAGTATCATCGGTAAGAGTGATATCCCTTGAAAAAGCCTTATCGATTACCCCGATAGCGTTTATCGATTAGTTGTTTTACTATAGATTTGTACAGCAAGCGTATGTTTTCCCTTTAAAACCATCAAATGACAAAAAAAATTATAAACTCGTGAAGTATTCTTCTTTTCTGCACTTTACGAGGGAAATAAATGCTGAAATTACATCAAAATTCAATCCCATATATTTAACACCTATGTTGATTTCATTTATATAGTATGTATTCGATTAAAAAAGAGGACAAGGGAGAACATTTGGGGGAAAAAGTCGATATACTGTATGATTGCAGTGTGTATTTCATTATTTTTTGTAATTGTTCGCAAAAGAAGCATTTGTTTTATAAATACTGAAAAGAAACAGTAATAAGAAAATGATGATGGTAATTATTACGTAATTTAAAATAATATCGTGATATAACCTCATTGTATTTATAAAATAACTCTACATACAAACGTGTTTGAATATGTAAAACTACTCTGCAATAAAGAAATAAAGCAAGACCAGAAAATAGAAAGCAATATCTTTTGCACTTTCACATTTATATATATGTTCCAAAAAAAAAAAGAGAAAAATGCAGAAAAACTCGATATAACGTATGATGGAATTGTATATTTCAATGAGATTTAGTAATTATTCGCAAAATAAGCAAAGAAGAAGGGGGGGATCTGGAGAAAATAAACTCGATTAACTTATAATCGAGTTTTTTTTGTTTTGTTGTTGTTATTGTTTTTTGTTTTGTTTTTTGTATTTCAATTAGTACAGAAGAAATTGTACAATAAAAAAATAATGACAATTATATTGAGTTTAAAATAACGTTAAATAAGCATTAAAATAACTCTACATACAAACGTGTTTGAATATTTAAAACTATTTTGTAATTATGGAATAAAGCAAGACTAAAAAAAAATCAAGCAATATGTTTTGCACTTGCACATTTATATATTCTGTGTTTGATAACATGGCAGAAATTCTGGAAAAACGAAACTCGATAAAACGTATGATGACATTGTTTATTTCAAATACTTTTAGTAATTGTTCACAAAATAAGCATTTCTTTTATAATAAGAAAAGATAATCAGTGGGTTAATATAAACTCATATCATATCTGAATCTTACATCTGACATAAAGCAACCCTACGTAAGAAAGTTTTTGAATGTTTATGCATTATTCATCACAAGTATTATATTACACAATCAAAAACAATGATAACAATTATACTTAGTTGAAAATAACGTAAAATAAGCCATAATATAAAGAATTGTGTATTTCAAAGACATTTAGTAATTGTTCGCAAAATAAGCATTTCTTTTATAATGAGAGGGTTAATATAACCTCATTTCATATCTGAATCTTACATATGACATAAATCAACACTACATAAGAAAGTTTTTGAATGTTTATGCATTATTATTCACAAGTTCAGCATATTCTTTATCTAGTGTTTATTCTAAATACTGAAAAGATACCGTCATAAGAAAAGAATGGTGGTAATTATTAGTTAATTTAAAATAATGTCATTGTAAATATAAATTCTACATACAAACCTGTTTGAATATGTGAAACTACCTTGCAATCAAGAAATAACGCTAGGCCAGAAAGATTTTGTACTTGCACATTTATATACTCGATATTACGTATGATGGCATTGGATAAATTCAATGAGATTTAGTAATAAAGCATTTCTTTTATAATTAGGGAAGTAATAAGTGGGTTTATATAACCTCATTTCATTTCTGAATTTTAACTATGACATAAAGTAACCCTACATAAGAAAATGTTTGAATATTCAAAACTATTTTCCAATCAAAAAAAAAAAAGCGCAAGGACAGAAAACATTAATCAATATCTTTTGCAATTGCAAATTTATATATTCTGAATTCGACAAAGGAGAGGAAAATGGAGAATATCTGGAGAGAAAAAAACAACTCAATATAACTTATGATGGCATTGTGTATTTTAATTAGTTCAGAAAATATTGCACAAAAGCAAATAAAAAAAAAACATAATGTCAATTATACGTAGTTTAAAATAACGTTAAATAAGCCTTAAAATAACTCTAAATACAAACGTGTTTGAATATTTAAACCTATTTTGTAATTAAGGAATGAATAAAGGAAAGCCAGCAAATATAAAGGAAGATCTTTTGCACTTGCATATTTATATATTCTATGTTCGATAAAAAAAGTGGACAAGGCAGAAAAAATAGAAAATAGAATCTCGATATGATGTATAATGGCATTGTTTATTTCATTTAGTTTGAGTAATTGTCCGCAAAATAAGCATTTTTTTTTATTATGAGACAAGATAATCAGTGGGTTAATATTACCTCATTTCATTTCTGAATCTTAACTATGACATAAAGAAACCCTACATAAGAAAAGGTTTGAATATTTAAACATGTTTGGCAATCAAGAAATAATTGTGAATTGGTAAAAAGAATAAGAACGTATTACAAACGTGTTTGAATATTTAAAACTATTATCCAAACAAGAAATAAAGCAAGGCCAGAAAACATTAAGCAATGTCTATTCCACTTGCAAATTCATATATTCTGTATTCGACAAAGAAGATGACAAGTTGGAAATCTGGAGAAAAAAACTCGATATATTTCAATTAGTTCAGAAAATATATCACAATAACAAAAAATGATGACTATTATACGTATTTTAAAATAACGTTAAATAAGCCTTGAGATAACTCTACATACGGACGTGTTTGATTATTTAAAACTATTTTGTAATTATGGAATAAAGCAAGACCAGATTTTTCAGATTTTAAAGAAATATGTTTAAAATATTGAAAATCTTGAAAAAGAAACCCGATATAACGTATGATGGCATTGTGTATTTCAAATAGTTTAAGTAATTGTTTGCAAAATAAGCATTTCTTTTATAAGTAAACATTACACAATATAAAATGATGACATTTATAGTTAGTTTGAAAAAACTTAACACACAAACGTGGTGGAAGACAAAAAGCTATGTTCCAATCAAGAAATAAAGCAAGGCCAGAAAACATAAAACAACATCTTTTGCTTTTGTAAGTTTATATATTCTTTTTTTTTTATCAAGTGTTATTTCTAAATACTGAAAAGACACTGTAATAAGAAAAGGATGATCGTAATCATTAATTAATTTAAAATAATGTCGTGATTGTATTTATAAGATAATTCTACCTTGCAATCAATAAATAAAGCAAGGCCAAAAAAAGCAAGCAATATCTTTTATTAAATTTACGTATGATAGATTTTGGATTTATTAATTCTTCGAAAAATAAGCATTTCTTTCATTATAAGAGAAGATAATCAGATGGTCAATATAACCTTATGTACAGTTAACATTGCACAATATAAAAAAAATGATGACAATTATAGTTAATTTAAGCCATAAAATAACTCTACACACTTACGTCTTTGAAGGCAAAAAAAGTATGTTCCAATAAAGAAATAAAGCAAGGCAGGAAAACATAAAGCAACATCTTTCGCTCTTGTAAATTTATATATTCTGTATTCGACAAAGAAGATGAGGAGGTGGAAATCTGGAGAAAAAAAAACTCGATTATAACTTATGATGGCATTGTGTATTTCAATTAGTACAGGAAATATTGCACAATCAAAAACAATGATAACAATTATACTTAGTTGAAAATAACGTAAAATAAGCCTTAACATAATGAGAGGGTTAATATAACCTCATTTCATATCTTAATCTTACATATGACATAAATCAACCCTACAAAAAATTTTTTTATCTATGTTAATTCTAAATACTGAAAAGATACCGTAATAAGAAACGGATGATGGTAATTATTAGTTAATTTAAAATAATGTCATTGTATTTTAACTCTACATACAAACGTGTTTGAATAGGTCAAATTATTTAGTAATTAATATGTTTTACACTTGCACATTTATATATTCTGTGTTTGATAAAAAACCGGACATGGCATTAAATCTGGAAAAAAATACACTCGATATTACGTTATTATGGCATTGCGTATTTCAAAGACTTTTAGTAATGGTTTCCGAAATAGGCATTACGTTCATAATTAAAGAAGATAATCAGACGGTCAATATAACATTACGAACAGTAAACATTGCACAATATAAATTATGATGACAATTATAAAATAATGTTAAATAAGCCATAAAATAACTCTACACACTAACGTGTTTGAATACATAAAACTATGTTCCAATCTAGAAATAAAGCAAGGCCAGAAAACATAAAGCACAACTTTTGCTCTTGTAAATTTATATATTCTGTATTCGACAACGAAGAGGAAAAAGGAGAAGGGGGAACCCTGGAGAAAAAAAACCGATTATAACTTATGATGCCATTGGGTCTTTCAATTAGTACAGAAAATATTGCACAATTAAAACAATGATAACAATTAATATCTTTTACACTTGTATATTTATGTATTCTGTGTTCGATAAAAAAATAAGTACAAGCAAGAAAGTCTGGGAAAAACCAGTGGCTTATATAGCCTAATTTCATATCTGAATCTTACATTTGACATAGAGCATCCCTATATAAGAACGTTTTTGAATATTTATGCATTATTCTTCACAAGTTAAGGATATTTTCATCTAGTGTTTATTCTAAATACTGAAAAGATAAGGTAATAAAAAAATGATGATGATAATTATTAGTTAAATTAAAATAATGTCATTGTATTTTAACTCTACATACAAACGTGTTTAAATATTTAAAACTATTTTGTAATTAATATGTTTTACACTTAAACATTTAAATATTCTGTGTTTGATAAAAACTCGATATAGCGTATGATGACATTGTGTATTTCAAATACTTTTAGTAATTGTTCGCCAAATAAGCATTTGTTTTATAATGAGGCAACATAATCAGTGGCTTATATAGCCTAATTTCATATCTGAATCTTACATATGATATAAAGCATCCCTATATGAGAAAGTTTTTGAATATTTATGCATTATTCTTCACAAGTTCAGGATATTTTTATCAAGTGTTTATTCTAAATGCTGAAAAGATACCGTAATTAGAAAAGAATGATGATAATAATTAGTTAATTTAAAATAATGTCATTGTATTTATAAAATAATTCTAATATACAAACCTGTTTGAAGATGTGAAACTACCTTGCAAGCAAGAAATAACGCTAGGCCAGAAAACAGAAAGCAATATCTTTTGTGTTTGCACATTTATATATTCTGTGATTGATAAAAAGCGGATATGGTAGTAAATCTGGTAAAAAGAAACTCGATATAACGTATGACGGCATTGTGTATTTTAAAAACTTTTAGTAATTGTTCGCAAAATAAGCATTATATTTATAATGCGACAAGATATACAGTTGGAAAATATCACCTCATTTCATTTCTAAATCTTACATATGACATAAAGCAACACTACATAAGAAAGTTTTTGAATATTTATGCATTATTCTTCACAAGTAAAGCATATTTTTATCAAGTGTTATTTCTAAATACTTGAAAAGACACTGTAATAAGAAAAGGATGATCGTAATCATTAGTTAATTTAAAATTATGTCGTGATTGTATTTATAAGATAATTCTACCTTGCAATCAATAAATAAAGCAAGGCCAAAAAACAGCAAGCAATATCTTTTGCACTTGTAAATTTATATATTCTGAATTCGACAAATAAGAGGACAAGGGAGAAAATCTGGAAAAATAATCGATTTAACGCATGATAGCATTGTGGATTTAGTAATTCTTCGCAAAATAAGCATTTCTTTCATTATTAGAGAAGATAATCAGATGGTCAATATAACCTCATGTACAGTTAACATTGCACAATATAAACAAGAGGGCCAAGATGGCCCTGTGTCGCTCACCTGATTAAGATGGCTGTGTTAGGCAAAATGACAAAAAATCTGGCATCTAAAGTGTTTTTCTTACATTTGACTAAGTGGCCTACATTTTGATCCTACCTGAATTTACCTGGTGACCTAGTTTTTGACCCAACATGACCCCAATTCGAACTCATCCGAGATATCATGTAGACAAACATCCTGACCAAGTTTCATGAAGATTGGGTTAAAACTGTGGCCTGTAGAGTGTTCACAAGGTTTTTCTAAGATTTGACCTGGTGACCTAGTTTTTGACCCCACATGACCCATTTTCAAACCCATCCGAGATATTATGTAGACAAACATCCTGACCAAGTTTCATGAAGATTGGGCCAAAACTGTGGCCTCCAAAGTGTTCACAAGCCCAGGGTTGGAAAAATTTTAAATTTACTACTCGTCCTGCACTTAAGACAAAGAAGGAGAGCAAAAAAATCTCACTCATCCTGCAATATAGACAAAGAAGGAAAAAAGCATGCAGGACAAGCGGACGAGTGGAATTTTCCATCTCTGCAAGGTTTTTCTAAGATTTGACCCGGTGACCTAGTTTTTGACCCCACATGACCCAATTTCGAACTCATTCGTCATAGCATAAAGATGAACATCCTGACAAAGAAATAAAGATGCTAGAGGGCAAACAAAGTGAAATCTGGCTTTTTTCAATTTTAAAAGGGGCGTAACTCCTGACCTAAGGGTCCAATTTCAGCCATAATCCATCTTAGCCAAAATTTGATGGTTATAAACATTGTTATAAAATTTAAAGACAATGACCTAAAAAATAAAGATGCTAGAGTGCAAACAAAGTGCAATCTGACTTTTTTAAATAATATAAGGGGTTTAACTCCTGACCTAATGGTCCGATATCAGCCAAAATCGACCTTGGCTGAGATTTTTTGGTTGGCTTTTTTGAATTTTAAAAGGGGCATAACCAACCTTATGTTACGATATCAGCCATAATCGAACTTGGCCGTGATTTTATGGTTATAAACATTGATATAAAGTTTGAAGATAATTGCTCATGAAATGAAGATGCTAGAGGGCAAACAATGTGAAATCTGGCTTTTTTGAATTTTAAAAGGGGCATAACTCCTGACCTAATGTTCCGATATCAGCCATAATCGAACTTGGCCGAGATTTTATGGTTATAAACATTGTTTTAAAGTTTGAAGATAATTGCTCATAAAATGAAGATGCTAGAGTGCAAACGAACAAATTGTGGACGACGGACGACGGACGGACGGACGACGGACATTCATCGATCCTAAAAGCTCATCCTGAGCACACGTGCTCAGGTGAGCTAAAAAATGATGACAATTATAGTTAATTTAAGCCATAAAATAACTCTACACACTAACGTGTTTGAGGACAAAAAACTATGTTCTTATAAAGAAATAAAGCAAGGCAGGAAAACATAAAGCAACATCTTTCGCTTTTCAGTCTTGCAGGAAGCCTAATTAGCAAGAAAAGGCCACAGTTAAAGCCTGAACATGTTGACAAAATGATTTTTCTAAAGAAAAACTTTAGTATTAGTTAGGTTAAGCAATTAAATAAGCTGAAAGGTAAAGCTTGGCAATTTTGCTTAGCAATAACTCTCAAATGTCTATTTTGCATAGAAATATCTCTCAGGGGGGGCACATTTGATTTTTCAAACACTTTTCTAGTCAGTTTAAAATTTCAAACTGTGCTATTGACCTTAATGATTGTTCAGCTTTCTTTTTTTTTTATTTGATCCATTTGAACATTTTCTGTCCTCATTGAAAAGTAAAGATGAAATTATCCTGCTCATATATTTCTTAAACTAAAAAAAAAACAAGAGCATCGCATGCGGGTGCCAACGCTTGTCGGTTTTTGCCAACATTATATATTTTTGTTAAAATTTAAAAGGTTCCTTAAAATCCTTTAAATTTAACCTTTTACCTTGAAGGATGATCTTGACCTATGCATGGAATAGAATGTATACAACACAAATATGTAAAATATGTAAACAAAAAATCATAATTGCTAATCCATTGAATTTTTGATAATCAACACAAAACTGTAAAATTCTAACATTTAAAAAAAAAAACTAAATAAAAATATAAAACTTGTCCAAAGTTATGGCAAAATAAGGTCAAAGGTCAAGGTCAATAGATAAATTATCGAGGTATATCTGAATAACACTTGTCAAGATGAATATGCATATAAAGTATAAAAGATGTATGTCAAATAGTAAAGAAATTACAGCCAACGTTAATATTCCGGACAACGACTATGACAACATGGATGTCGGAGTTACGACAATCGCTCGTATTTTTTTTCTTTAAAAAATAGACGAGCTAAAAACAATTAGAAGTCAGAAAAATAAACTTAATTACTACGCCATGCAATTGATTTTGACTTTCCAATAATTTTGCATCGATGAAACAGTGGTCGCTTTCCCTCTTACTGTAGAAAACAAACAACATTGTGTATGCCAATCAGAATGTAGCTCCGCCCCTTGGCTTCACCTGGTTATTGATTTTTGCTCGGTTCTCAGTTAACTTTCATGATGGATGTGTCGACTGAGACAGACTTTAAACATGAGGGCCAAGATGGCCCTAAAGACGCTCACCTGATAAAAACTGCCTTCATTGCCTGTACATGTTACAAAATTATGGCAAAGTTGTACCGAATACATAATCCATGAGATCATTTATAATTTCACAAACTAAACAGTGCCTGTGGTCGAAATTTGAAGTCAAACTTGACTGAGAAATTATGGCTTTAAATACACCAATTTTAACATTAAAAGGGGCATAACTCTTGACCTAATAGGCCGATATCAGCCGTAATCAAACTTGGTCAAGATATTATGGTAATAAACATTGTAATAAAGTTTGAAGATGAGTGCTTCAGAAATGAAGATGCTAGAGTGCAAACAAACTGAAAATTGGCATTTTTTTTAATATTTAAAGGGGCATATCTCCTAAAAGGTTAATATCAGCCATAATCAAACTCGGCCTTGAGATAAGAATAATAAACATTGCCATAAAGTTTGAAGATAACTACTTAAGAAATAAAGATAATAGAGTGCAAACAATGTGAAAGGTCGCTTTTTTTTAATATTAAAAGGGGTATAACTCCTGACCTAATAGGTCAATATCCGTTATAATTGAACTTGGCCATGAGATTATGGTTATAAACATTGCCATAAAGTTTAAAGATGATTGCTTAAGAAATGAAGATGATAGAGTGCAAACAATGTAAAATTTGGCATTTTTTAATATTAAAAGGGGCATATCTCCTGACCTAATAGGCCGATATCAGCCATAATTGAACTTGGCCATGAAATTATGTTTATAAACATTGCCATAAAGTTTAAAGATGATTGCTTAAGAAATGAAGATGATAGAGTGCAAACAATGTCAAATCTTGCATTTTTTAATACTAAAAGGGGCATAACTTTTGACCTAATAAGCCGATATCAGCCATAATCAAACTTGACCGTGAGATTATGGTAATTAACATTGTCATAAAGTTTGAAGATGATTGCTTAAGAAATAAAGATGCTTAAGTGCAAACAATGTAAAATGTTACCGACGTTACTGGAAAGAACTTAGAATGTTTGCATTTCTACTGCCAAAACACTTGCAAAAATTAGGTGCGTTTCAGTCGGTTGAAGACATTTAAATCTCTAGCGCCACTGTATAGTGTGGTTGTGTGCGATACTGTCACTGTGTACGGGTTGTACAATATAAACTCTTTTTGATTACTCCCCTTTGTGTTTGGGGGCGCTGTTCTTCCCTCTCTTCCGAATGGTGTTTATGTTTTGTCTGAAGCTGAATAAACGGTTAATTTGAATCGTCACGGTCGTCTCTTGTTAACTGGCGTAGCGTGAATATAGCCGAATAAGTAGCAAATAATAATGCAAAAAAATGAAGCACACCCCAGGCAAACAGAAATAGAAACAGACCTGAATTTGAATATACCCAATAAATGCTTGGTGAGAAGAAATAAGGTTTTTAAGCAGAGGTATTATCTGCTTTTCAGGAAAAGCGTATATTTTCATATAGGTCTTTTAACATGAATGCATAACATATCAAAAGATAAACACGTATCAAGACATGTACTACTTTCTAACATATTTAGAAAAGCAGATAGGGAAGTATCGACCACATGCCCATTACTGTTATAATTAATATAGTTGCGCATGTACAGAAAAAAACAGGGGGCCGCCTTGGCTAAGCTGCTAGTCATGGACTACAAATCTCTCAGCCTCTCATCGTTGTGGGTTTGAATCCCGGTAGGGACTTCGGATTTTTCATGTGAGGAGGCCTTCCAGCTGGCTTGTGGTAGGTCGGTGGTTCTACCCGGGTACCTCTGTGTCCTCGGGGTCTTCCTCCACCTGTAATTAGCTGGACGTCGCTATATGATTGAAATACTATCGCAGCGACGGTAAACCCCAATACAACAACAACAACAACAACAACAGAAAAAAAAAGAAACTTCCTTTAATAATATGATGTATAGACTCTATCTATAGATATGTTTTCGTGTCTAAGAATTTGTTGTTTTGTTTTTTTATTTTATTTTTTATGGTGTGTTTTATTTAGGAGAGGGAGCAGCAGAACACTTGTCAACCGCCTGTGTTCTCAGAAGAGGATTATTTCTCTGTTTGATTGTTTGTAAGTTGAACTTTTAAGTTCTTTTGAAATTATTTCAGTCATTATTTTGAGGACTATGTTCAATTGAGGTGTGTATCTAAAGTGCTGCCATACTGCAACATTACTGTGGTCAAGTGCTGTGATATCACACCCAGTCACATTATCCTGATACCAGGCAAACCGGTCCTGGAACCATCCTTATATGTTTGGGAGATATACAAGTATAATTTATGAGTTAATGGTGTTGGTATGTCGCAACCTGGGATTTAACCCGATACCTCTCTGCCCAAGACGGACTCTTTAACTACATGTACTTAGCCACCGAGGACGGTCCCGATACCATCATTATAGCATACCATCCTATAACTTCAATTGTAACGGATATATCGACCCCCTTTAAATTCATAATTAAGAAATAATGGATTGTTTCCTGATCTCAGCACCCAAGCAGATATAAAACTTAATTTGGGTAAACTATGTATGTTTTTCTTCCTAGATACAACCCTATTACCAGATCATCCGACTTAATCGTCCAATAAAATGCTAGCATTTCGTTCAAAAATTTAAAAAATATTTTGCATAAAATGATCCGAGGGGTCTTGATATAGAGAACATATGCTTGCTACTTGATCTTAGGCGTAGTCTTATAAAATGAACCCAGTGATACTGACTCTGAATCATCACGAGTATTGTCAATCAAACAGGAGTTGAGTTCATAACACGAGGTCAAAGGCAAAGCTGTGTGGCGTACGTGACAAACTGTAAATATGTTATTGTTAAAAAAATTCTGTCAAATTTAAAATATAAACGATAACTAATGCCTGAACTATCTAGCAAGGTGCCATTCATAGAATTACAGTTTGTCCTATTTATTTGTACAATGGAATGCTTGTATCTCGTTCAAAACTTGAAAAAGATTTTGTATAAGATGAACTGCGAGGTTTTGATATTGGAAAAATATAATTTTATAGTGCGTACGTGACCAAAGCAAATTATGGGCAGAGTAAGTTGCGGCGGTGACTGCTTTGTTTTGTTAATTAAGAATATAAATGAGTAGAATACACAATGGGGTAAAAAGGTGGTTTTGTACTCCAACAGGTACACCTCCCCCATAGTACTGACGATAGATGGGCAAATAGAGCCCCCAAGCCATAGTTCAGTAAGGGGTACACTAGAGTACAAAAAAAGCCTGTGGTAGAAATGGGATACACTCGAGTACGAAAAAACCCGTGGCAAAATTGGGGATAGTACGAAGAAGCCGGAGCGGTAGCAAAGTGTATGCAGGCCAGCCCACTTCTATAGTGCCAGCATACCCCAAGTAGTAGGCGCAGATGTCTACTGGAATTTTTGTACTCCCAACTAGAGAAATACAGATACGTACCACAATAGCGAGTATACCAGGTGGAGCTCTACCACAAGAAGCCTACACCGAAATATGGTCTGGCGCGCTATCTGTATGGAAGGCGAAGGAGAAGTACCACATCTCCCAAAATAGATACTACCGAATTTGCAGTGATGCCGGTGGCTATACAGCACCAAGGGGTACAAAACTTTCTCTAGAAGCCTACACCGAGATACAGTCTGGCAACCTGTCTGTACGGGAGGCAAAGGAGAAGTACCACATCTACCAAGAAAGATACTATCAGATTTGCGACAGTACTCCAGAGGAAGACACCGCAGGGTAAGATACTGCAAAAGAAACAGAGAGGAAACTACAAAAGAAATAGAAGACGAATGGAACTGCCTTGTAGATAAATTTTCGCATGTACTTCTTTCCGTTGCAGAAAAACAAAACTAGAACAGGCGGGGTACTGTTTCTACGAGTGGCACGAAATTCCTAGGCATTTTCTAGAACTATACATACTCGCATACTCCGGCTTCATACGGGAGGAAAAAATACTGGACTTTGTCTACCTGTACCAACCCAACGATTTTTGCCCATCTACTGGCCGCCTACGGATAGTTGTGCAAAATATGAAAAAGCTGGAAAAATGGCATACAGGGAAATGCGTCGACTGCCCCACTACTCGCAGACATCAACTCTACATGTAGATGCCGCGCAATAGACCACTTGCTTCTCCAGCAAGTATTGCGTTCTTTTGAAACACAAAGACCTGCCAATATTGGAAGAAAAACGAGTGCAACTAGAAGTACCAGAGAAAATCAAAATCCCCGATACAGTTTGCAATATTGAAAACCTAGACGACAAGGATTGCCTCGGCTGGACGCTACGCTACATACAAACTGTGCAGAAGTTGGCCAAAACATGCCCATGCAGGAAAAATACATGCATATTTCGACAAATTGCGGGGGAGGACCTCTGCAACAAAATAGACCTAAATCTAGCTCCACAGCCGCCAGGGAGGAAGAACATCCCACGTGCGGGGTTGGCAAACTATAGCTCGCCTAGAGGGAAATAACTGGATATAGTTCTGCCTCAGGCAACATGGAGGAGAGCAGGAGATAAGCCGCCAGGAGAATATACTTGTAGGAATTTTGCAGTAGGGAGGCGCAACACAAAGAATGTATTGCTGCTACTGCTGTCCGACAAAGAACATAAAAGATGTTCCTGTGTATGGCTACCACATAGACCAGGAAGTTCGCTACATTGGTGGGATAGAGAAAGTGCGGGTCTATAGAGAAGAGTTTGTAGGTCACCTGGGAAAACACAAAGCCGATCCAAACAAAAACACCGATCGAGTGGCTAGAATAGAGCTACAAGAAGAGCCAGAATGCTGGACTAGACAACTACAAAGAAAAAAAAATGAACACACACAACACAACACACTCCGCCGCATGCACACATTTTTTTCTGCCGGCCGCGATCTTCTAGATTCTCGAAGTAGGTGCCATGCCGAGAACAAGAAAAAATATATACATAGATCCAAAATCTGCAGCCCAGCCAAGCATGGAAAAACTGGCCAGAATTGTGGTATAAAAACAAGATATCAACTCTGCACGGATCCAAAAGTATACAGAGAATGTAATTTTTTGTCCCTGCTACCCTGGCTGGCCGATTTTTTTCTGCAATTTTTTTCCACTACTTTTCCATGTAGTGGGGATCTTCTGGTTTCGTGTTTTCCTGAACGGCGGGCGTCTATTTTCGCAGTGTCTGTTTTTGCTCGGTGGGCGTGCATTGCCCCAACTACTTTCCAGACAAGTACCACAGCGAGGGAAATGTAGGCCCACTTCTGGGCTGTTTCTACTATCTTCGTATCCATCTGCACCTGCTCTTCTGCCGCGAGTCGGCCCTTTCACTCGTAGAAGTCAGAGGGTCTTCCTTGCGGTGCGACTTGTGCCAAGGGACCAGGCTCCGCGCCAAACAGCCGTTCGCCAATAGAGGTTCCTGCCGACAGGAACTGCCAATTGTGGCACAATTTGCGGATCAGTCACAATTTGCGGATCGGTCTGTGGCACAATTTGCGCGACAGGAACTGCCGAATCATCAAGCCAAATCTTGTAGAGCCTCAAGGACCCGATATTATAGCGCTTTTTCACCTCGTATGCCGACAGCCGGCCTCGGAGGGAGCGGATTTCTTAGATCTGGTCCTGGGACAAATCTCTTCTAGGCGGCGTGGCTGTGTCTATGCACAAATTTCCCACGCCTCTAGTTGGGTGGCATGGTTCGCTAGTGGGTATCCCAATATTTCCCATTCCTCTATAGGAATTCCCAGGAAACCTAGGAAATTGTCAAGCATTTTTAAAGCATTTGCCAAGCATTTCTATAGCATTTGCCAAGCATTTCTACGAGGTGTGTTCATCAAGTTCTTGGACAAGTAAGGAAACAAAACCAAATGGTTGCTGATTACAGTAAATTTTATATTATTGTTATCTGTAGAATAATTATAATGCACATGTAAAATATTAAAAAAAATACAAAGAACTATTGAAAAATTACAATAACTACCACGCCGCAGATTGATGACGTTACTCGTCACAAATTCAACGTTAACGTGAGAACTTCTCAAAATATTCCCCGTTGCAATCGACACACTTTCGGTGGCGCTGTACCCACTTACTAAACACGTCCATAAACCAACTCTTCTGGTAAGTGGATAACACTCTCAGAACTTCCATGCGGAGATCATCCAGATCTGCAAACCTTTTCCGCGCAACTTGGCCTTCAGACACGGAAATAGAGCAAAGTCCATAGGCGCGAGATCAGGTGTATAAGGTGTATGCGGAATCCGTTCCATACCCAGGAAGTGGATCGTTTTTAAGGTTTCGACAGCCCGATGGGCAGGTGCGTTGTCCTGGTGATAGATAAACTCTTCAATCTCCATGTCCATACGTTTCTGCCTGAGCGCCTGTATCAAACGTCGGCGATAACCTGCAGTCAGAAATAAGAACATATTCAATATAAATTTTTACACAAGAGGCCCAAGGGCCATAGAAGCTCACCAGAGTACATCTGCATTTTAAAATGAAACAATTGTTTTCTGTAACAAGGAATGTTTAACTGTGACTATTTTATGTGGTTCCTTTTGAGAGTGTCAATATGAGTCTATATGAAGGAATAGGTTAAATCAGTAACAGTTGTTAATCTGGAAAAAGCAGCCAAAACAATTTCAAGTACAGATAAATCGGAGTCAAAAACCACACAAAAACAATGTTATTTTAGATAACGGAAAAAGACTCCGAACAGTTTATAGTGACTTAAAACTGATTGTTGGAGGTTGATGGATCCATTTGTCTCATATAGGACACTAAGGAAATTAATTACCGACAACTGCAAAAAATTACAACGTATATATTTTCCGTCTTCAATAATGAATTTATATATTGTATTAAATAACCACTTTATGCAATTTCACTTCTTTAATATAGAATCAATCTTCACGTGTTTCTGTTTTTTAAACTGAAATGTATATATCTGTAAATCTTTAATTGAAACAGAAATGCAAATAGTAAAATGGTAAGATGGCGGATTTGTCTTGATGACGTCACATGAAAACAAAGGACATTTCCTTTGATTTTGTTTAATTGTTAAAACTGTCTGAAAAACAAAGTAAAAATTAGCCAATTAACCCTAAATAAAACATCTATAACAATGTATTTTAAATCTGGCTAGCAGTTCTAAACAAGATGAATTTTAAATTTATCTTTTTATTGCATTGCAATGGCAACTAGAGTTCTGCGTAAATCAATATAAATATAATAAATAAGCCTCCCCTCGTATTGTTGCCGAGTTTACAACACACATCCAAATAATTTTGAATACTTTGTAGAGCTACACCCAAATCATCTGTACCAATTAAAAACATTTGATACCCTGCAAATTATTAATCTGGAAAATGATTTATATTAATCTTGAAGAAGATGATTTTTGTTCTATTTATTGCCATGGCATCCAGAGTTCTGCATGGATCATTTTTATTTGAGCAATTTTTGTAGACTCACATCCAAAGATCATTTTTACCAAATTTCATCAAATTCTGTCCATTGGTTTTAGAGGAGATTTTTTTATTTTTCCCTATATAAAAAATGTAAAATAAGCACGGCCCCTGGCGCCCATGTTTTTTTGTGGATCCAAATAATTTTAGCAATCTTTGTAGTACTACCCCCAAGGATCATCTGTACCAATTTATTTTGAAATCTGGCCAGTAGTTTTGAAGGAGATGATTTTTAAACTTTCCAAGATTTTTTTCTTTTTGTTGCCATGGCAACCAGAGTTCTGCAAGGATCAACTGAATTTGAGCAATTTTTGTAGAGTCCCACCCAAGGACCATTTATACCAAGTTTCATCAGATTTTGTCCAGCGGTTTCAGAGGCGATGTCTTTTAAAGCAAATTGTTGACGACGGACGACGACGGACGAAGGGTGATCCCAATAGCTCACCCTGAGCACTTCGTGCTCTGGTGAGTTAAAAAGTAAGTTGCAAAAGCCTAGATATTTTTAAATAAAAATAGTATTCAATTCATGATAACATACCTTCTGATAGTATGCGGTGTTTACTGTGGTTCCCGCTGTTATGGCTTGCGACAGTATCAGTCCGTGCTCGTCCATGAAGAACATGAACATAAATTTCCCGGACGACTTGCAGGTTCTCACCTTCTTCGGGGGTGGAGAATCTGTGTGTTTCCATATCAGTGATTGTTATTTCGATTCTGGCTCGTACAAATACATCCACGTTTCATCCATTGTGACTATGTGGTGGAGAAACTGACAGCCCTCTCGGTCATAGCGGCTCAGAAACTACCTGGAATTGTTAATGCGAGCGGCTTTCTGATCCTCTGTCAAAAGCCGAGGTACCGACCTAGTTCACACTTTATTCATCTTCAAGGTTTCTGTGAGTATACGATACACAACATTTAAACAGATTCCTGTCATGTCACTAATCTCGCGCACTGATCTTCGCCTGTCCTCACTGACGACTTCGCGCACCCGACGGACATCCTCTTCCCCGCGGCTTGGGCGACCGGAACGTGGTTTATCAGAAACATCTTCAAGTCCGTCATGGAACTTCTTGTGTCAGGCGAACACTAGACTTCTAAATACAGTTGCATTGCCATTTCCTTTCAAAATAAACTTAAAAGTGTCTGTAAGTGTCATATTAGCACTGACACAAAATTTGATGATGCACCGTTGCTCAAATTTTAACGTTATAGCCATGACAGGTCACCTAGCTTATTTTCCGTTTCGGGAGTAACAGCCAAACAACTAAGGGGATGACGTCAGTTTTTTTTAACATGACGTCAAATCATACATCTGTATCAATTTCGTGCATTTTTGACGTTGTAAAATAAATTTATTTTGAAATTAATGATAGAATATTAATAATATTAGCAAAGTGCGGCCGGGTTTTGGGGGTACGTTGCTATGGTGACTGATATGTTCACTCTTTGTCTATATATAATTTTATATATCCATATAAAAGTATAATGATAAAGCTTCAATTTGCTTTATAAGTAAACTTATTATCAAAAACAGTATTAAAAAGGACTGGTCCAGGAACTTTACGAACACACCTTGTGTATTTTCAAGATTTCTATAAATTTGTATTTGATGGCTAAGTGCAGATTCTTAAAAGTACACTTGTATGTTTCTGCTGTGTGTATTCACATGTGTTTAACCAAATATACCTTCTGGCTATATGTATAATAACATTCAGGACACTTGTATGGCTTTTCTCCTGTGTGTATATGCATGTGTTTAACCAAATATGATCTATTACTAAAGCAGAATCATAGAAAGTACACTTGAATGGCTTTTCTTCTGTTTGTATTTGCATGTGTTTAACCAAATATGCCTTCTGGCTACATGTATAACACACAGGACACTTGTATGGCTTTTCTCCTGTATGGATTTGCATGTGTTTACTAAATCTGATCTGTCACTGAATGTAAATTTACAAAAGAATTGTTGGCTTTTCTCTGTGTGTCAGACAGCACACGTGTATGGCTTTTCTCCTGTGTGTATTCGCATGTGTTTAACTAACTTTCCCTTCTGGTTACATGTAAAATTACAAACAGCAAACTTGTGTGGCTTTTCTCCTGTGTGTATATTATATGTTTAACACACATACACAGTTCACTCGCATGGCCTTTTTCCTGTATGTATGCCTATGTGGGATATAAATGCTGACTTTACACTACATATATAATCATACTCAGTACACTTGTATGGCTTATCTCCAGAATGTATTCTCATGTGCAAGCCATGGCTGATTTCCCCTGTATGCACTCACATGTGCCGGGTGAACATTTTGACTTCCGACTATATTTAACACTTGTGGGGCTTTTCTCTTGTATGCAATCATCTGTGCAAATCCAGCTAATAGCAGCATGCACAAATGATATTTCTACGACTTTTCTCATGTGTTATTGTGCATTTGTCTGTTTGAGGCTGACTCCTAAAAAAAATCTGTCCTGAATTGATATACATCTCAATGCTGACTTCTATTTACATAATCTCAGGTAACCAGGGGTTACCACTAGTTACCAAAAACAAAGGTGAGTTACCTGTAACCTGGAACATGCCCTTTCTTTTTCCATACATGTTATATATGTGCTACCTTGTATTGTAAGTAAAGCAATAAATGATTGTATGAGACATGTGTTTAAACAAAATTACGTCATATTGATAATTCGACGGTATTAATTTCTAATGAATATTATTCATATATTGGTGAAAACCATAGGCTATACCAACTATATACCAACCGTGTATTCACAAACAGAGGCCTGTTGGTCCGCCGTCGGCATTGACCAAATATGGGAATATATTACGGAAGGATCCGGAAAGTGCCGTGTATGCACGAACATTGTCTGTCTGAGATGATGCTATCTATCTATCTATATATACTGCACAAACTCCCCTTTCGGGTATTACTGGCAGGTGATGCGATATAGACCTTTGCCTCGTGCAAAATTCATCTTCTGCGAGCAAAAGCATTTAAAAAGCATTTTATTTGTTGGTTATCAGGGAGAGAGTTGACTGTTTATATTTGTTTTATTTTGCGTCATTTTTCAGCTGTTATAATCTGTTTGTGTATCGACCGATAGAGGAATTGAGACTTGAGTCGGAGGTTTACTGCCTTAACCAGTTTTCGCGATATTTCGTCTGATTTTTTTTTTTTTTATTCCTTTGAAAGCGTTTGCAATATTTTTCTCTCGCCTGAGAATCGGTGTTCATTGATTTAACCCTTTTATTTGTACAGGATGGAACATTACGAAAAGTTTGAGAAGTTTATGTTTTCAGATGTGGATCCTGTACTTGTGGCTGGCGATTCGAATGTCCATCGTATCAACAACGTGGTCCTAGATGAATCTGATGTGTCCATTAGATGTCTGCCAATCTCCGGTGAGTATATATCAAGTAGCTGTGCTTGTGTTATTTACATATCTAGTTCAATATTCACAGTGTACGTTCCATTCGTGACAAAAGCACTGCCAATCAGGGTTTGAATATTCATGTTAATGCATTTTTCAATTTTTATTGCAACAAATTTAAAAACAAATGATATTACTCAGTCAATATATCTCAAGTAGATCTATAATTTATTCCTTTTTTTATTTTTTTTTTAATAAAAGATCTCATAATGTGCTTTTTACTGTGGTTTTTGAAAATAAGTTTGAACATACCACTTAGTTGGAAATGGCATTCTTTTTTTTTTGTTTGTTATTTAAAACCAAGGAGCAAGATATACATACGACAAGAAGATGTTCAGAAAACAGCTGAATTTGTGTTTAGCAGAGGTCAACTACAGACGGCTGTATCTCTTCCTAGGAGCCAATGATGTATTGACTTCAGACCACACATTCTACAGGTTGTAAAAAAAAATATGTACAAATGTTGCTATCACTATATTATGTATCTGTAACAGGTAATGAAAAATAATGGCTGGACTGGGATTGAACCAAGGGCCTAAGGAATCCTGTTCCTGCTCTCTACCACTGAGCTCTCTATCGATTTATCACCTGTACCCAGCAACACCAGCTTCCAAATTAAGAATTTGTCCTGAATTCTTAGAGACAAATAATCATTGTGAAATTTTCTTAATGTGCCAACTGAAGCAGTAGCCAGATATTCATGTTGGGTGCCAAATGTAACAGGTGTTGAAAAAATCACTATGTTACTGGGACTTGACCCCAGGGCTTTAGGAATACCGTTTCTGCACTGAGCTACCAAGCCACATGCCGATTTGCCTATTGATTTATACCTGTACCCCCCACTACATGTCTCCTGCCCATGATTCAGCATAGCTGTGCCTGGTAATCTGTTCTCTCTATGTTGCATTTTGCTCATGCTAACATTTATTGAAATGGATATTTAATAGATATTTTTCCATAGATGTTACTTAAGAGAAAAGACGTCATCTCTTAATACATAAATCCTGATTATCTATGGCTCCCTACTGATGGATAGTTCCTAAAATTTATGATCACAATTTCTTTGCATGATACATGAGCTCTATTGTAGTCAACATAGATTTTTTCCAAATTATTTGGACAAAGACACTGAATTTCCTACTCCCAGAGGTATAGGTCATCTTCCCAAAATGGTAGAAAAGACCTAGCAGGTATGTTTTAAGTGATATTCATTTCCTGCCAAATTTTCTGCTGTAAAGGACTAAAAGTATGTAATTAATATCTTTCCAATGTTTACAAAGATTAAACTTTCTGATTAAAAATTCAAGCCCAAATTGGTATTTTAAGTTGAGGTAAAGCTGGATATCTTGGGATTATTACCAGGCTGTCAAGTCCCATGCCACATGGCGTGATTGTATATTTGGCTCACTTTTGTCAACATTTACCTAAATGTCTCGCCTGTCTCTTGAGTGTGAGTGTGTGGGTTCAATCCCTAGCTGTGACATATCAAAGTTGTTGAAAATGGTACTGATAGCTCCATGTTTGGCACTCATTATATATATAAAGGGTAGTTACAGGACAAGTTGGCCCGATGTCAGGATATTGTAACTGGGTGTGATATCATGCCACATGTCTACGGCATGATACTGCATTTTGGCAGACCTATATCTGTCTCAAGTAAGCACAAGTCTCCATATGACTGGAATACTGTCGGTGGGATGTTAAAACAACCAAACAAACCTAAATGTCTGTCATTTTATTGATGACTGAATAAGAAAGCTATGTAATGTGAACATATCACAAGCTTTGATGCAAAATAATTGCCTCCAACAACATATCATGTGATTGCTTGTTTACTCGTTTAGAAGTTCTTTTATTATTTTTTTTTTTTTTTTTTTATTGATTTCAGACATGATCATGCATAAATGGAGCAAATTAATGGTTGTCTCAGTCACAGGGATAGAGAACAGTTTTAAATACCATTGATAACATTACTGTTTATGCAAATTAAATATATTAGAAACATTTAAATTCAGGAATGTGACAGAGGTGTGTGACATGGTCCACGAAACTTGTCCTGACACAGAGATTGTTCTTTGCGAGATACCACCAAGGAGACAGAACAAGAAGAAATCGCCAATTCCAACACCGAGGTTGAAGATGATGCAGGAGTGGATTCATAGTGGAAACAGAATCTTGAGGGATATTAGTCTGAGTACACCATATGTCAGATTCCTTGGTACTTTTCTGGTATGAAACTTATTCCACTGCTAATCACTCTGTGCATTGATAACTGCAGGTTTATGTTCATTTAAATGTCCACAATAAATGGTCTATTCAGTATTTCAGAATAATGTTCTGATGTTGATGTTACAACTTCATCTCCCTTAGCATGAGTGTCAAACCTAGCTCCTTGACTTGAAAGTCAAAGTTAAACTCTTGTTTAAGGTATGAGTTAATATATACAGACCAATTTCCAGTTGAACCAAGGCTTTGTCATATGCATTTGCATTGCCTAGTTAGGTAAGGGCCACACTTGGTGCAAATAATAAAAATATTTGTATCTATTGTAGGGAATACAACTGGATATGTTTAAATTATATACAGTAGAACCTCGTTAAATAGAAGTCCTTGGGACCAAGCTGAAAACTTCGAAATAACGATTATTCGGATTAAAAATCCGATGGAAATTTCAGTTTGTGAGCGTGCATATCTGCGTTTTCATTACTGGTGAATATTGTGGAAATAGTTATGCTGTGAAAACTACCTTTTAGGTGTTCATTTATACTATTTGCAAGTTATGAAAAGGAATGAAAATATATCATGATCTACTTAGATGCTTCTGGTGAACATAATCATTCCTACCATGACAAACAATGATACATATTTTTCGATCTGCTACTTCATGTCAAAGGGCTTCGACTTATTTATAGTAAAATGTATTTAAATTACTATATACATACCTCAGAAAAACTTTGACTCAAAAAGTTTGATTCATAAATTTTTTTCTTAAAAATATATAGGGGAAAATGTTGGGACTTTCATTTAATTTCGACACATCAAGAAATTTGACACATCAAAGTTTGACACAGAAGTTCTACTGTATATGTGTTTGTTTGGTTGTTTAGCAGTTTTTTCCATAGCATGACCTTTTCATAGACTACAGTCTGTATAAAGTGAACTGACCTTGAATTGCACACAGGTAAAATAGCATAGCAAGGGTGTCTGATATGATTTTCAAGCTTACTTCATAGAATTATATTGTAAAATAATTTGTTCTTATTAAAATACATCAATGAACATGTAGATTAAAGAATTCTTAGTAATGATGTGTAATATTCATTTCCCCATTCTCTTGTTCCTTTTATATTTATAGTATGTACAGGTCTTTTACAGATTATTTCTCTTTTGTGTCCATCATATGTTATTTAAATTGTAGACTGCTCACCATCTGACCTTAGACGGACTTCATCTTGATAGTAGAGGGAGCTGAACTTTGTTATAAAGCCATTGTTCAAGATCTCGGTGTGCAAGAGAGGGCCACATATGACAGCTGCTCATCATTTGTGTTTGTTTCGGAGGACTGGCCAGTTCTTGGAGACGTGAAACCAGAGAATACAGTAAATGAATGCCCCACTTCATATGCTGATATTTTGCAAACTGAGGTACTTTTTTATGTCTTTAAAAAAGAGTTATGCAGTAAATGCAAGTAAAAATCTGTGGGTGTCTTTTAAGACTTGTATTGTAATTCAGAAATGTTCAGTGTACTTATAAACTTTTTTTAAATTTTACAATGATTGGACAAAAAGCAACATCACTTGTGAAAATATTCTTAATGGCATGCTTGTTGCATTTATTTGTTCCTTGATGTGGTACCCGTGGACAGAGAACCTAAAGAAAATCCATGTGTCCAAACCGGCGGCCAAATACTCTTTCATAAAATTGGAGTGACATGGGATCAAACCCATGTTGCATTTGTTAAAAATCAGTGTTAAACACTATGCTATCCAGAAAATTACATGTTAAGTTCATTGCAGTATAGAGAAAATATTTGTAAATAACAAACTTCAAGGTCACAGCATAAGAGATTCAGAAGAGATTCAGCAATTTGTTCCTATGCATCAAAAATTGGTTTCATATGTGCCAATTTGATTTCCAATATAAGCCATAACTTTTCAATCTGATTTAAAACCAATGTTGGAATTTTATAGTATGAAAAAGTTAAATAAATCAACTTTTTAATTATCCAAAACACCCTGCATAAATGAGTTTTAATTAATTCACTGCCATGATAATGAATGGTTACATTACCACTGGTGGAAAGTTTTTTTTTTTAGAATCTCTTCCTTGAACACTTCTTGCAGTTATAATTTACAGAAACCGTACATATTGGGATCCTGAAATGTATCGTTTGTAAGGTATGGTTTGCTGCCTGTGTTATCATGGACAGTCAGAACATGGGCTATACTTGATCCTAAGCAAGCATTTGTAGTTAAGTTATTTATATAATTAAAAAGTAGTTAAAATCTGCTAAACAGTTCTAATATTTAGAGCTTTGTGGTCTCACCTGTTTTAATGTTTTCCTGGAATTTGTTCCAGTTTCATTTAAATTTTACCCACCATTTCATTTAAATTTTAGCAACATTTTTTGCAGTTTTCAATTTGAATTTGACAAAGTTGTAGTTAAGTTGATGAAATTGCATCTTTATCATTGATTTTGAATAAAAGTCAAGAAAAGTCATTGTAACTGAGACACAAAATACATGAGTAAAAATTGAAAGAATTTTGATTTTGAGGTTCAGTTAATCACCATGTTCCATTTTTTTTGTTGCAAGTGTGTTTCAGAGATGACTGTACAAGATGAGAGGCCAGAGAAACTGAAGAACCCTGATAAGGTTAGAAAGAAGCAGGTAAATGTCTGAAAGGCCAAAGTAAAAAATTGTTTGTCTATTGCTGACCACATAGGAATATTTTTTTCTGGCATTTGTCACATATTTCCTGTAAAGCAAACTTTGATTTGTCAAACTTTGTTGTGCCAATTAATTTTTTCTTTAATTTGCTTTGTTAGACAAATGCATTGATTATTTTGCTTGTTAGTTGAGTTTAACGTCCCACAGACAGTATTTCAGTCATTTGGAGACTTATGTATACTTGAGACAAATACATTGCTGCCACGCTGCAGTATCAGGCCATAGACATGTGGCATGAAACCACACCCAGTCACATATACTGACACCAGACCTCACATTATCCTGACACCAGCCAACCATTCCTGGAACTACCCTATATATATGCTAAGCGCCAAGCAACCATTACCATTTTTAATGACTTTGTAATGTTGCAACCGGGGATTGAACCCACAAACTCAAATCAGATGCACAAAATTTTGCTTAGTTGTATAATGCATACAAAAATTGATGCGACATACTACTCTGTTCCGGGTTTAATATTTGAAGTATTGTTCAGTTACTGTGTGCAAAAACATTTGCAAATCTTTCAAATTGAACATAAAAGTAAATAACACTTTCAAATGAAATAGATTATTTTGTAGGATTACAGTATTCCTTGGAAGTGTTTAACACACCACTGCAAAAATATTGCTTCTTAATTTGTTAGAGAAGTCAGTCACTACAAGATTTTATTACAGAATGTGCGTATCCGGTGCAGACAACCATGGAAGAGACACATGGGGAAAAGCAGATTTGAATGCAGACGCAATAGATGGCTGAAGAAGAAGGTAATCAGTATTACTGATCTCATGAATACATCTTGACTTATTAGTCCCCCTACCGGTGTTAATGCTGGAGGGGACTAATAGGTTTGCCATACGTCTGTCCATCTATCCGTCTCCAATGTACGGAAATTTGGATTCCGTGATAAATTTAAAACGTTAAAGATAATAATTATAAAACTTGGTAATAATATGAATAGATGCAGTTGGAGATTCTGCATGACACTATGTTTTTGGGTGTTTTTTGTCTGTCTGGACCAAAATTCTGGTTGCTATATAACTCAAAATTATGCACCTCACCGTAGGGGGACTCGTATGTTGAAATGCAACACCATTTACTATGTTTAAGCTTGATCTGGGCTAAATTTTTCTTCACCATAGATAAGTTGTTTTTTTTCATAGTAAAGACAAATTATATTTTTTACTGATAGTAAATTATTTACTTTTCTCAATCTTTTTACAGTGGTAAATTGTTAGAACCTTGCTTATTTTACTATGCTTGTGTCCATTATTGATATTATCTCTACTGTCTGCTTTTTTTTTTTTTTTTTGCATATCAAATATTTATGATATAGATATTTTAATGTTCCTGCATCCTATATATATTTGCCTTCAAACTTTACATATTAATCATGAATTAACAAGTGATAAATTCCACAAGGTAGATAACACATGACATAACACTCTATCAAGTTACATGACCCTTTTTAACTTTGAAATATGATTAAAGTTAATGTATGAAGTTAAATCTCAATTACCTGGTATGGAATTGATATAAAACTATCAAATTTTATTCCCAATGTAAAGACTAATCAAGAAGATTATTCTGTGGAATTAAATACAGATATGACCCTTTTATTAACTTAAAAATGTTTGAATTAAAGTTTGACTTGACTTGACTATTTTGATTCACCGTCGCTTCGACAGTATTTAGTCATATAGCGATGGGATCAGCTAATTACAGGCGGAGGAAGACCCCGAATGCATGAGGCATCTGGGTAAAGAACAACCGACCTACCGCCCAAGCCAGCTGAAGGCTTTCCTCAACATAAATTCCAATGACCCTGCCGGGTTTTTGAACCCATACGCGGTGAGAGGCTGGGTGAGAGTTTTAAAGTCAGCGAACAATTCCCTCGCGTCACGGAGGCCCCCGAAATTAAAGTTTTAAATATCTCTTAGTTGTTATCTTGGTGCAGATAATTGGGCCTTTTTTTTGATGTAGCAGTGAATAGCAAAATGACTCTTAATGACAGCTCTTGTTTAACTTTCAGTCTAGTTTGTCATGCAACATGTTCTATAATAAAATTTTCAGTTTGCAAGGAAGATCAACTTAAGGTACAAATTTCAAGAATGTCGTTTCTGTTTAAAAGGCCTATTATAAGTTAATGGTGATATAGTTAAAAAGGTGTTATATTGTAGACTTTGCAAATAGTATATAATGTGCAAATATTTGATTAAAAATAACAGTTTAACACAATTGAAATGTTGATCATACTGTGCCATATCGTAATTTTGGTTGGATGTCAAAAATACTGTC
>CM037786.1:61128551-61140960 GCA_021229015.1 Solen grandis | reverse complement strand
ATGGTTTTTTAGAAACCCAGGTATATTATGAAAATTTCCCGGGAAAGATCACAGCTATTAAAGTAAACGACGACGAAAGCAGGAAAATTTATTAAAAAATGATTCTTACTTGATAGGTTATGGATAAAATTTCATAATGATGAATGAAATATTAGTCTTGAAGAGACTGCCCTTTTTAAATTTTCTTCAAATCTGGCTGAATAATCAAAATAAACTATAAATTTTAAACAATTCTTCTCAAATATGTTTACAAATCAAAGAATTATAAATTTATTCTAGCAATGCCCCAAGTATTGTATAAGTAAATACATAAGAAAAGAGATAACATATATACAAAAAGGATTCCTTTACTTTGAGACTGGAAAAAGATATATGAACAGAGAAATTCCTTAATCTGTATAAAATAAGACATTTTAAATAAACATATCAGCTGATGACAGCAATATTGTTTAGTTAATTGGTGAATTGCTCTACTTACATTGCGCAAAAAGTGAAGATACACACATATTATGTATATATTTTCTTTTTTTTTCATTGAGACGTTAGAACACGAAATGTCTACGATATTCCTTGACACCCCTCGTAAATGTAGTTTTTTTATGCCTAACAACATATCGTAATTTTTGTAATAAATAATATATGGTCGTTCTGGGGCATACAAATTATTAAAAAATCATAATTCATATTTCCTACATAATTATATTAACATAATTATACATAAATTATTTATACTTATATATGTACTTGCACTTGATATACCAAAATTTATATTGTACGCATTTTAAAAAAAATGACGTGTACTTGCGTATTTGCATACTTTACCACTGTTTAACGTTTGATAGCTACTTTTATAGCAAAATATATGTTTAATGAATGTACGTCTTTTAAGATTTTATTTAATGTAAATTGCAAGGAAGGCGAAAAATACCAGTAAGGACGAACACCCTTTAAAATAAATATTTAAAATTTGAAAA
Organism: Solen grandis; assembly: GCA_021229015.1. Classification (NCBI taxonomy): domain Eukaryota; kingdom Metazoa; phylum Mollusca; class Bivalvia; order Adapedonta; family Solenidae; genus Solen; species Solen grandis. The sequence continues at coordinate 61,139,986 of CM037786.1, read as the reverse complement.
TAAAAGCATTCTATTGGACAAAAAGTAGGTCAAAAGCTGAGGGACAAAAAGCTGACAATATCTGTGAAACGATACAATATTGAATGAATTGTTAATTTTTTATGGCATCCACCGAATATCAAAACCATTTTGAATAATATAGCGATCAGTTTCAGCTGACTGTTTGACATGCAGATGATAGCATGTTAACAAAGCCATTGCCCGCGGGGCATGCGCAGTGAGACAGGTTTAGTGTGTACGTCGATTGTAGAGGGTGTTCGCACTTCAAAATCTAGCCTTAAGTATAAATATTTACGCAAGTTGTCAACGTAGAGTAATGAAAAGCATATTAAAATACATGTCTGTAAGATTTATTTGCATGTCATGTCAACGCTACCGAAACGTGGCTGATGTACTAGCATCTTGAAAAGTGAAATACTTGAACCGGACCGAGTAGTCATTGCGATTTGAGACCACATAGTGTTTAGTGTCACGTCTTTTAAAATATAGTAGTGCAGATGCATACTAAGCTTATACACCAAATAAATAACCACGACTAATTTTATTTTCTAAAGAGTTCAAGGAAAATGCATTTTTTTTTCAACCTTAAGAAGGTTTAATGAGTGTATTTATTATACTCAGTTTGTTTTGCTTATTTCCGTCTTGAATATTTTAATTGAAGTGTAGTGGCAGAAAAGAAAATACGTACGCTTTATGAGTCTTTGTTTCAGGCAAAGTATATTTTTAGATTGAATTTACCCTTCTATGATTTGTAAATTTTAATACATAATAACACTTTCAAATAATATGCAGCTTATTTCCATATATTTGTTTATAAAATAAGGTTCTATGTTTAATACAAAAAGTCGTCGGGGGCTGCCGTGGCCGAGCGGTTACAGTCGTGGTCTACAAATCTTTCAGCCCTCACCGCTGTGGGTTCGAATCCCGGTAGGGACTTCGGATTTTTCATGTGAGGAAGCAAAACAAGCTCACGTTAAATGTCGCACCTCTAACGTTAAATGTCGCAAAAAATCAAGGTCACGTTAAATGTCGCACCATCAACGCTAAATGTCGCACATTTCTATATACACTCTAATGTAAAATTTATGTTATATATTTGGACCCTCATTGGCGGATCGACTTGTTAACCTTCTCTGCATAGGGTTCGAATCCCGAACGGGAATATGACTTCTATGGTTGCTAATTCAACCAATGTGTCTTTTTGCATCTTCGTGGCGTTTAAAAAATGTTTGTTTCTATTTACCTGACGGACCAAATTCCATTCCCTAAACATTTGGTGTATATTTTAACGCCCTTTCTTCCGACTATGTTTGTTACATTCGTTTGATTTTAAGTCAGATTTTTTTTATAATTTTCACTAAACATGTTCATCATAACGATATAGGTATCTTTAATGTAAAACAGACAAAAAATCCTTGTATAAGTTATGATTAACTTGTTTTAAGATGTTATGCCTGCCTACGTACCATTTGTATTTTTTCGAGATGTTATCAAAAGCAAAAAGCTATCTTTTACTTTTTCTTAATTAGTTATGCATCGTAGTTTGTTTAAGCGACCGTAAATTAAATAAAGTGTCGCTTTCTTTGAGGTATTTATCGCTCGTATTGTGTGTGCGTCGGTATTGATAATAAGCTGTATATGAAGATGCATTAGAAAGTTGTAACAAGGGGTTAAAACTGGGTATATTCTGTTACATCTATATTAGAAAATTATGGTTTTATGTATGAGAAAAGAGAGAAAATGTGTTTTGTGTAATAGAAAAGATATAGAGGACTAGTATAATTTTAATATATTAATATGCGACAAATGTAAAAAATACGTAGGGCACTTATAAAACAGAATCATTACAAATACCCAAGTATTACCAAGTTAGTTGGATTACTGAACTGTTCGAATAGGAAATCATAATCGAATATTGCAAAATATATGACAAAAGCAACTCTATTAAGATGCGAATTGTTGATATAACTTCTGTGTATGCTGTTGTATAATCATAATCACAACTAGTAGTCGTAGAGTTATGAATATATAATTATGTATACATATTTGGTAATTTTTTTTTCTTCTTCTTTTCTCTAAATTTCGTTTCGTTAGGCATAAGAGGGAGAGCAATATATGACACTTGACTTGAATATACTGTATCCTACAATATTTCTAGTTTTTTCCAGGAAGATATTATGAGACAGGGATATTTTTTTATTTCGCGAACAAAAGCAATATATTGTAGCTTTATACTGACAACTATATCACATTGTACATGTGTGTGTGTGTGTGTGTGTGTGTGTGTGTGTGTGTGTGTACCATATGCGTATCGATGTTGATAAGTTTTCATATAGAAAATAAAAAAAATCATTAAAGAATTATGTTTGAAATAGTGATATAAGTGAGGAGCTAACGAGAAAACTATTGATGTCGATTTGAGTTAATATGTTCATAATAGAGATATCAGTGAATATCCATTTTCCATATTATTTTAATATCATTCATGACCAAGGTATTAAGTTTGATCACTTACTAGTACGCGAAACTGTTGGTGAAGATAGAAGTGGGAATGATGTAGTAGATGAGAGAATGAGTCGTGAATAATTTGTGAAATATATTTATTATGTATTGAGTTCCGTTACGGCGACCTCATGGTTAGAACATCCGTCCTGTACTCGCGAGGTGGGAGGTTCGATCACTGGCCGCAGCATACCAAATTCTTTAAAATGGTATTGATTTAGCGCTCAACACTAAAATGTGATTGCCCGGTGCCATTATAATGTGAATAGGTGTCATATCATGAATTGTCCTATTCATTGATATTAGTCAATAAAGAAGGCAAACTAACTGCCCTAAACACGAATTTAGCTGCGAAAATCGGCACACACACACACACACACACACACACACACACACACACGTTATCAACAACAAGTGTAGTACTAAACTTTTATTTTTCTATTCTGACTCAAAATATAATCATATAACCCCATGTTTCTACATAAACAAACGTGAAATTCAGGCAACCAAAATGAATATCGTACATTTGCAATAAGTAAGCTTTTCAAAAAACAAAATGTTAATAATTAAAAATTAATAAACAAAAACAAAATAATCAATGCGGTGGTATATGGCGAACTGGCTCGATATTTAAGTAAATACTGATTTAATATAATGTCAGCAGAAAATATGATTTTTAAAACAATGTTTACCTATACTCTTGATAGACCTTCAAAAAGGAAATGAAAACTGGTTAAAAAGGTAAAACAATAACTATCTAATCAATATTATCTATCTAATCTATCTTATCGATCTAATCTCTCTTATCTATTTATCAATATTATATATTCATTCGTTCTTATCTATCTAATCTATCTTATCTATCTAATCTATATGAAATATTTATTCTTTCTTATCTTCTTCAGTCTTATCTATCTAATCTATAGTATCTATCTGTCTATTTTTTCTATCTATAACAAAAACATTTCGACTGGATGCATAGAATGTGTATTGAACCAAGTAATAAATGAACATCAGGTCACGGCTTGTCCTCGTACGCCAATTCACGAAGCCATTGCGCACGTCATATGTTGTCAATGATTGTACAGCACAGGGGTGTTTTAATTAAAAGTTGCAGGAGAATCAATTGATCGAATTTACCAAAAAGAACAGCCAAGAAAACAGCAAAAAGCACTATGTCGCAGACCTAAGATTGTAAATATATTTTTAAATTAGCATGTCAAAACTATATCCTAAAATATTTTTGTAAATTTGAAAACTTAATTGTATGAGGCACGTTTCGGACAGCCATTGACTACGTTGGCAGTTTGTTTTTAGACCACGGAACATGTCAAAACCCCTGTTCACCACTTTTTAAGCAGCGATGCGTTAATTTAATATGTCGGAAAAAGAACTTTCTAGTCACTTAAAAAAGACAGAAAAGACCAAAAAAAAAAAGAAAGAAAAACACACAAAGAGACAGAAGAAAATGACTGACAAAAAGAGAGACATTTTAAATCCATAACCATAGCATTTGGATATATATATAGTATTTATATAAGTACAAAATATAAAAACAAATATTAAATTTATTGGGACATTGTCCATAAGGTGCCCATGTCTAGTAATGATTGAATTTTGATCTCGAATAAATATAACGAAAGTTTTTATTCTAATTCAAAGACAGTGATTTTATTGGTCCTGTGTTGATGATGATAAGATGATGATGATGATGATGATAACTGACCATCCGAACAAATGCCACCTGTAAACAACGTCAACTTTTTCCATATTCCACTGGCTTGTACACCAGTTTGACTGTATATTTATCGCCGAGTAAAAGTGGGGTACACCAATTACCATAATTAACCTTGTTATGACGCGGCCGGGGATCGAATCCACGACCTTCCGATTAAGGGACGGACTCCAAACTTCCCGGCCAACAGACCGATTTTTAATAACTGAATGAAAGGGAAACTCTAAAAACCAACACATGTTAATTGTTCTGAGGTAAGTATGTTGCTTCGGTTTGATTTTGATGTGTCAATCACTTAGACAAAAACGATGTCAAGCTTTTAAAATAAGAAGTAGAATACATAAGACCCTAGATGCAAAAGAGACACATGAGTTGATTCAGCGACTGTGGAATCCAAATGCCCCGACCAGGATTTGAACCCTCTTTAGAGAGGGTTAACAAGTCAACCCGCAAAAGTGGGTTCAAAAATATAACAAATTTAATATAAGAGTGTAAATTAAGAAGTGCGACATTTAGCGTTGATGGTGCGACTTTTAACGTGACCTCGTTTTTTTGCGACATTTAACGTTAGAGGTGCGACATTTAACGTGAGCTTGTGTTGCGACATTTAACGGTGAGAGCGACATTTAACGTGAGTTGCGCCATTTAACGGCGGTGCGACATTTAACGGCGCTACACTCGGGGGTCTTCCTCCACCTGTAATTAGCTGGACGTCGCTATATGATTGAAATACTGTCGAAGCGACGGGAAACCCCAATACAATACAATACCAAAGTCGTCAGTAGTCAATGTATTGCAATACTGCCATAAATCATTAAGTAAATATTGTCATGCTTTAGGGTATGCGCGAAAAGTATAGCAAATATTCATATGTGAATGATTTCTTTTCTTAGAGTCTAAACAGACCATCAGTATTGCCATTACTATGAGTTGAATATCATTTATGAAAAACCGAAATGATAAACTAGAACAATACACCGGTATTTGAGAATAACAATGAAGATATGTGTCAACTGAGTCGAATGCATGTTTTCACAACACTTAGATGCTCTTGGGTTCATTGGTAAATTTAGAACTTACATTAAAGTATATCAATTTAAAAATAATACATTTAAAACAGTTCTCAAAGTCATGAAAAGCGCAGGTTCTGTTTTTGTGAAAGCGTTTTCGAAGTTATAGAATGTAAATCGAATTCACAATCTATGGTTGATTTTCCTTTCTGGAAGACAAATCAATTTTCAATTTTTTTTTTTCATGTATAGGTCACCATTTCGTAAGCATATTTAACAGCATTTCTGAATAAATTCTAGATCGTGTATTGACAACGGTGAAACCTCTGTAGATTTCAGGGTCATCTATATTACCACCTTTTGGTATGTGGCAAATAATCTCTTCTCCAAAACATTTTGGGTATTCTCCCTTGTAATTACTATTAAGACCCGAATTATTCTTTAAAATGTTTATATAGCCCTGTATTATTTATATTCTGTGATGTTTGCCTGATTCTTGTCATGCTTCTTTATGCGCTTCTCTTGGTTAAGTTTTACCTAGATTTATTAGATTGATTTTTTTTCCTGTTCTTAGATAGCATTGTAATGGAACTGTACCATATCTAGATTTAGAGACTAAATGTAGCAATCCGATGGAGCTGCAACGTTTCTAGATTTAGACACTAAATGTATCAATCCGATGGAGCTGTAACGTATCTAGATTTAGACACTAAATGTACCAATCCGATGGAGCTGTAACGTATCTAGATTTAGACACTAAATGTACCAATCCGATGGAGCTGTAACGTATCTAGATTTAGACACTAAATGTACCAATCCGATGGAGCTGTAACGTATCTAGATTTAGACACTAAATGTACCAATCCGATGGAGCTGTAACGTATCTAGATTTAGACACTAAATGTACCAATCCGATGAAGCTGTAACGTATCTAGATTTAGACACTAAATGTACCAATCCGATGAAGCTGTAACGTATCTAGATTTAGACACTAAATGTAGAGCTGTAACGTATCTAGATTTAGACACTAAATGTAGCAATCCGATGAAGCTGTAACGTATCTAGATTTAGACACTAAATGTAGCAATCCGATGGAGCTGTAACGTATCTAGATTTAGACACTAAATGTACCAATCCGATGGAGCTGTAACGTATCTAGATTAAGACACTAAATGTACCAATCCGATGGAGCTGTAACGTATCTAGATTTAGACACTAAATGTACCAATCCGATGGAGCTGTAACGTATCTAGATTTAGACACTAAATGTACCAATCCGATGGAGCTGTAACGTATCTAGATTTAGACACTAAATGTATCAATCCGATGGAGCTGTAACGTATCTAGATTTAGACACTAAATGTAGCAATCCGATGGAGCTGTAACGAATCTAGATTTAGGCACTAAATGTACCAATCCGATGGAGCTGTACCATATCTAGATTTAGACACTAAATGTAGCAATCCGATGAAGCTGTAACGTATCTAGATTTAGACACTAAATGTACCAATCCGATGGAGCTGTAACGTATCTAGATTTAGACACTAAATGTAGCAATCCGATGGAGCTGCAACGTTTCTAGATTTAGACACTAAATGTAGCAATCCGATGGAGCTGTAACGTATCTAGATTTAGACACTAAATGTAGCAATCCGATGGAGCTGTAACGTATCTAGATTTAGACACTAAATGTAGCAATCCGATGGAGCTGCAACGTATCTAGATTTAGACACTAAATGTAGCAATCCGATGGAGCTGTACCATATCTAGATTTAGACACTAAATGTAGCAATCCGATGGAGCTGCAACGTATCTAGACTTAGAGACGAAATGTAGCAATCCGATGGAGCTGCAACGTATCTAAATTTAGACACTAAATGTAGCATTCCGATGGAGCTGCAACGTATCTAGATTTAGAGACGAAATGTAGTATCCCGAAAGAGCTGCAACGTACATGTATCTAGATTTTAAAAGAAGTTCTGCAACGTATCTGGATTTGACATCAAATGTAGCATCCCAAAAGAGCTGCAACATATCTAGTTTAGCATTTTAATGGAGCTGCACTGTATCTAGATTAGGAATTATAATGGAGCTTCGCTGTGTAACATTTTTCAACGCACTGTACTCTCGGGTTCTTCCTTATTGCATCAAGTTTTAACATATTTATTTAAGCATCGATTTGGAAACAAGTACTTAAAACTGATATACATCCCTTTCGACAATCAGTACTTAGCACCTGGAAAGGTCATGGAAAATCACATTAATGTTGTAATGAATAATGTTGCTGCAAGTCAGATTTTCATTTTTTTTTTCAATCATGTTTATGTTGTTAGAAATATCAGATCATCATTATGTTCTTGATTATGGAGAAATGTATGCTTATTTTAGCAAAACAAAAACTTGAGCCAAAAAAAAAAACAACTTTGTTTACATGTCGGAACCCTATTCAGAAACGCGACAAGAAATTTGCATATTACATATAAACTCGGTTTTATAAGTGTCATTAACGTCGTTTTATTTTCATTAATTAGCAAGTTAATTCATATTTCTTCGTTTATATTCAGTATGCTGCTGATAATTTTAAATATTCATAGCGTTGATACAAACTTTAGATAGATAAAGTACACGGAAAGAGAGGGAAGGTTTATAGTATGCCGCATGGGCTTTGACGTTAGTGTGTCAGTTCAACGCAAGATAAGTCACCTCTAAATAGATGTAACGTCATTTTAATTGAAATATACTAAGGCGTATATCCTGAATATACATATAATTGACACATTTACGTGACTTCTGCATTGTTTTTCAGTTTACGTGACTTCTGCTTTATTTCATTTTATGTTCATTTGCATGGTTTATGTTATATTTCGTTGTTTTTTTTCCGTGCAATATTCCATCTATTATGGATAGCTACTATGATGATGATAATAAAAAAACTGATAACGATAATAATATTACATTTAACTGGCATCAACTGCTTCATGCTGGTGTTTAATGACATGCCTTTTCATATTTTACTTCTTTACCCTATGCATTGACAAATAAAGTAGACCCAGGTAAGAAGCTCATACCAGGAGTTGGGAGCTGTCCGATTAGGGTTTTCTCTGTTTGCTCATTCAATATTGTTGTCCAGATAGTCGCAGCTAACCAATCAGAATAGAGGTCTGCCACAACTGACCGATCAGAGCAGACCAATCAGAGACGAGTTTAGCTGACCAATCAGATTAGAGTTTTGCCGGAGCTGACCAATCAGTGTAGACCAATCAGAGTAGAGTTTTGCCGCAGCTGAAAAATTTTGAATATCGTGTTTTCGTGCAATTTTCGCTCAGTAATGTGATTTACATTATAAATGAATTAAAATAAAGACTCTAAACGGTTTCCGTGTTGTGTTTACTCTTAAAATGGTTAAAATGTGTTTTTTAATGTTTCTATCAAGCTAGACAACTGCCTGGAATGGTTACTTCCGGTTTCAATTATATTTTCAGTTCTCAATGGTCAATACATTTAAACTGAATTTTGTTATTGCAGCGCAAAATTCAAAACCTGAATAAAAATACGAGATAAATCATTGTGACTGATAGCCGGTGTCATGGTAAATATATCCTTTAAAATAATTGTAAATCCCCTTTCTTGGGAAAAAAATAGATTTGTTTATTTCTGATTGACCAATGAAAGCTTATCTTTTAATTCAACGAGAAATGAAACCGGAGAGAGCCAGTTCTAGCAATTGTCAAACTCGATTGAAACATTAGTACCACGGTATTATCATTAGGAGAAAGCCCGTCACAAAGAAGTTGGTGATTTCTTTTTATCTTTTCGTTTTAAACACAACTTGATCCATTTACCATGTCATACTTGTGTAAAATTGCGATTTCCCATATTTGGTCGCAAAACAGTGTCTTCCCTTCCTTTTTCAATGTCACCATAATACGATATGATTCGCCCCGTTCAAATTCGAGCCCCTGTTGTTTGTGAAAGGGATTTTTTATCTGTGCTCTGACAAATATCATTATTTATTTATTAATTTATTTATTCATATATTTATTTATTTACTTACTTATTTTACCCTTTTATCAAGCTTGGTTTTACGCAAGCGTAAAATAACTGCCGAAAAAATGCAACTAGTCAAATTCGTTAAATGTTTATCAACGACAAAAGAGTGATGCATTCAGCACTGGATAAACATGGCCTAGGTAGTCAGTAAGTGCTAAAATAACATTTGAATTATTCCAGCACTAGAAGGGGTCACTATTGCTCCAGGGCTATCCAAGTACATTTCCATAAAATAAGTCTTAGATGTAACATAGTGTAATAATTTTCATATCAATCCTTCCAGTAATAGTCTAGATAGGAGGATTGATAATTCGTGCATTAACAGTATTATCAAGGGCGACAATTCATGTGAGTCTGTGGTGATTTTGGCAGTATTATATTTACTTTCATATCTATGGACGCAGCATATATTTGGAGGTGGATCATGATTTTTATATAAATCCACAAGACACTTAATAGATCTGAAATACAATTGCATATGTACAACAAATATTGTTAATATTGATTGAAAATTATTCCAATGGTTTCTTAGGAATGGTGTCATGTTTTGTTGTTGATGATGTTTACGTATTTAGAATTGTACTTTCATTGCAAAATTTCATACTCTTAAATACTCATTTGAAGCTACGAGTAGTGGGGACCATAACAGTTCACCAAAATACAGCTAATTACATGTGGTTATCATAAAAAAGTTTAAATTTATGTTTATTTACATTCTGTGTAATCTTATAATTATGCATGAGCCGAAAAGATATGTATCGTTTACCCCAATATTTATGAAATTGCTCGTTCTTTAACTCATGCACGTAAATAAAAGCATAGCTTGATAATAAAACTATCTTATTAATTGTGTGCATTGGTGATTCATGATTATGTATAAACGCGTCTGTAAAAAATAATCGACAAACCTTCTAATTCTCTCTGCCTCTCCCTCGTTTTTCACTCATTATAGTATACATTACAAAAACAAGTAAATCGTACATATGTTGTATTCCAATTTCTAAATAATTTATGAAAATATCAAATTATTTGATAAACTGTTTGATGATCATTATTGTTTTATCCCATTTGAATGTTTATTTTTTTCAAGATTTACAGCATATATTAATCTTATATAAAAACGCAAGAACTCTTGAACTTAGTTTTTTAACGTATACATTACATATTATGTGACATAAATTTGTTTCATGTGCGTGATAATTTCGACCGATACATTACACGTGTGATATATTCGGTCGAATTTTTCAGTCGTGTGACATAAAACGTTCCGTTACATATTACGGTTCAGTAAAGCACCATTGAAAAGCTACGTTTCAAAGCGTGGATAAACTGGATAAATGATATAACGTATAAGGTATATTTGTTGATTTCGGGTAAGATCGCATTTTTTCTCCGAGTGAGCATAGAAATTATAACTTTATAGGCTTCATGAGTAGAAAATAAAATGCGACCTTACATCTAAATCATAAATATTCGTTTTTTAAAATGCTTGTTTTTGCGTAAATTTATTTTTATTTACGATTCCAATAATAACATTCCCCGTGCGGAGCCCCTTTTCCGTAGTTTGCCCCCGTTTGGTGACCCAACCAAATAACGCCACGAAGACAAGAAATAGTCCCAACGTTTACTTTTTTATTTTTACAATATTTTGCCAATATCTAAACAGCAAATCAATTTTTCTCTACAAAAAAATAAAAAAATAATTCAAACACAGTAATAAACTTTAACAGTTACATAAAACCAGAAAATGAAATTTAGCTCAGGATTACATGTATATAAACAGGATGGCAGCCGCATGGCAGAGTAAACATATGACTCGAGAGAATATCAAGACATTCCTTAGTAATATTCCAGAAAATGGTCTTAAATCATTGTGCATTAGCAATATTGAGATCTGATATAGGTCATTCGTTTCTGGATTATTCGCTGTCACTCACAGAAATGAGCCGAAATTTGCTTGAAAATTGGTCGCTCAACAGGCGAAATCTTGGGGATCAGGTGTGACCGTACATCTAGGTGTTGCTGTGAAAGTATTTTGTTCATTCTTCTGATTGATTCGCCACTCGTGAAAATATCACTTTTTACTTTTCACTCAGTGAAATTATATATCGATTCACAACCAAAACAAACAATTTTTT
>CM037786.1:61078451-61128451 GCA_021229015.1 Solen grandis | reverse complement strand
AAACACAGTTTACACTTGTCCAACTATCCTCACTAGGTCAAGTATGTTCAACGGTCGATATGGAAACTAGGTCACGGTCACAAATCCATGACTGTATCACCTGTTAATGATATTGAGAAACATTGAAACATTCGTTACCTGCAAAAGTTTGTCGCAATTTTTAAACTGCACAAAAACGTACACAACATGAGAATTGCACTTTGAAATGGAGTACTGAAAGAAAAGAAGCAACTTGGTAAAGGAATTGATGCCTACCTCTGAAGAAGAAGAAGCAGTTATATGCACTGCATGCATAGAACACCAGGTGTTAATTACATAGCAATATCTCAGTAGAACAAAATGCATTTATTCCCAACACTTAATGTTTCGTTTTCCTAAAATAATGTCGAATCTTTTCCACACAGTTTAATCATGGTACCAGAATTCTATTCATATTTTACAACCATCTAGTATGTTTCTTTCCAGGCTAAAGTCTTTTAGTTTTCCACCTACATTTACCATTACATGAAAGTTATACTACTCAAAAAAGTAAATATCATTTATTTAAATTTACAATTCACAAACCAAATAATTCAGTCTACATCATAGCTATAATTGCATTAACTGAATTTTATTTATATAAACTTTCTTCCAGAGGTAAACACTTAAGTTCAAATTTCAAATCAGTTGCGTGGCTGTATTTTTCATTTACAGTGTATTAAAAACAATTATTTTTTTAAAAATATTTCTGCTATTTGTACCATTTCATGTCTTTATGACTCCTCAAAGGAACAAGACAATTTAGTAAAGATTAAAATTAACCAAGATTCCTGGGTAAAAACCACATATAAACAACAGTTGCATGCCAAAAACTAGGACCACATAGTGGCTATCAGACAAATACCTCTCTACAACACACACATACACATCTCATAATGCAAAATGATAAAAAATAACAAAATTTCTTTCTCTAAAGCCACTCCTATTTCTTTCACAGTGAATAAAAGTTCTTGCAAATTCATTCAAAACAGTCACATCACAGTTTTAAATGGAGATGTTTCAATAACATGAGTGGGCTGGCTCACTTTTTTAACCCTTTCCCTCATATAGATTCATTTTGACGCACTCAATAGGTACCATATAAAGCCTGATCTGCAGAAAACCACAGTTAAATCTTACCAAATTAAATTACAAAATCCTCATTTCCAGACCACTGAGGAGCAGCGAACAGCATAAAACCTGATCAGCCTGCGAGTTACTCGCAGGCTGATCTGGTTTTATGCTGTTCGCATAGGTCTTTTCATGGTTTCCTCTATGAGGGAAAGGGTTAACATGACATTGTTAAAAATCCTTGACTCTGAATGGCTGACATCTTGATACTTTTGACAGTTAATTAAAAACCATTTTTCTTGGGTGTTAGATAGGGGGAATACAGTGTATACTATATGAGTGTAACTGCATTTTCTCCATTTCTAATGGCGATATTCTCCAGAGTTAGTTGTAATAAATAGATAGTACAGAATCAATTTCAATGAAATAGCACCGTCTTCTTTGATTAATGTTAATATTTTCAGAAAGAGGACTACAATAAAGAGGGATTAAATGAAAATTAACTTCACAAGGATAAAATCAAGACAAATAAATGAGTTATACTTAAACAATTTCAAAGAAATCTAAACAATAAATTGAAACAAGTTAACCATTTAACTCAAGAATGCACAAATTAATGACTTGATAAATTTATTGAAACAAAAGTCATGAAACAATGATGTTTTTTTTTTGCTCTACAGACTGTATAAAATCTGAGCAGCGACACTGTATGTACAAACCGCGGAGATGCTGACCAAGGTCTTTTCAGTTCTCCAATGTGTCAAAATGAATCTTTGAGATAAAAGGTTAATTATTTCGAAGAAAATGAAAATTTGAAAAATTATCACTTTTGACTAGACTGTATTCTTTCTTTGATTAAGAATCTCACCTAAGACTGCTAACAACAGCATGTAAATCATCATTTAGCAAATGGATTCAGCAACTTTTTAACCACACCTGCTTAAACTTGTTTAAGCATGGTCTATACTACACAGACACAGTAACTGTGACCTGAGACACATTTGTTGGAAAATCAAATATCTATCACATCATACATAAAGACAAATTTTATGTTACTTCCCAAAGAGTACGTCATTCCTAGAAAATGTTACCCTTACACAATGAAAGTACATTTAATTATTACAGCCTATTTGGATGAATCTATGAATCTCTAATGTGTTTGAACATCCGCCCCCACCCCATTTTTTATCTTTCTTTTCATCTCCAATGCCTATCTGAAAACATGGGATAATGAGTCTCAATAAGGATATTTTATCCATGACAATTTGAAGATATGGTCACATAAAATCTGACTGCAAAAAAAAGTGAAAATTAAATGAGCACATGAATTTTAAATTATAAATACACATACTATTCACAAAAATATATACATGTTTGCATGCCTTGATGTCTAGTGGAGTCACAACATAAATGAAAAAAAAAAGGTTGATATGTAAACTGCTTTCATAATATGTAATATAGCAACTATATTTGCATTAAAAAAGGAGAAAGAAAGGGGAATGACTATGTTTATTGAAGTCTTTTGTGAAGCATTTTTTTGTTGTCAGATTGTGTTCATCACCTTGATTAACCTCTTTTTCAGTGCAACTTCAATATACATTTATAAATTTTTACCCAACATTCATATACTATATAATTCTTATCACCCTTTGTAACAAAACGCCATTTCTATCCAAATTTCTAGCCCTCATACATATACCAATCTTACTTTATGCCAATTGCTGAATCTTAAAAGTTAAAACCCTAACTTTTAACCTAGTCATACATTTCCTATAAGAAACATGAGAATGGGGTTTGCTTAATTTGATATATTTTTCACCATTTAGATAACGAGAAAAACTATAAAACAAACAACACATTTTGTACAAACATAACACAAACCATTTGTTGTTGATGCAGGATTTTTAGTCAAGATATCATAAATCATGCAGTTATATATATAACACCCCCTCAATACAAAATTTAACACCAATGAAAAACTTTTAATGCTGTCTTAGAGTACCAAAATAAAATTACATTGTTCAAATAAATAATCTTCAAAGATGGAGGCAAACTTTGAACAGTTACCCACTCAACTTGAAACAAAGTTTTTCATTGGTCGATAACAATGTTAGAAGACATTTCATTGGCTGTAGAGGGGCCACAATACAGATCACATGACATCCACAAAGAACTCACAGGGATTGCCCATGGCCATTCTAAAGGACTGTCTACTCGCACTAACATCCTGTGGAACACCCAGCCCAGATTTTTGGCCCGGGACCTCATTGGGATCGAGCCTGGAACTTGCGACTGTGTCCGTATCACTACCACCACTTCCCGCTGGACTAGAGGCCTTCTTTCCAGATTTCTCCTTCTTACTGCTTCCAGAAGCACTGCTCCCTGCAAATTAAAAACAATATGGGACCATGAGCTCCTAAGTTGTAATGAGGCAGACACCTCTCTGCAAGAAACATACAATTATTGGGTCCTTACCATTCAATTCTAAAATGAACACTAAGTCTTGGGTTCTTTCAGTCTATTATTTGGTCATGGTAACCTTACAGTTGAATCTCTGTTAGTTGGATTTACTTGTGGAGACAACTGACATACATTTTAATTAATCTATGAGGTTCACCTTCCCTTTTGTTTACCGTACACACGGGCAGATTAGGTGCAGCTACGTATAAGGCGCATCCTAATTTTCAGGGTAACTTATTAGAAAAAAAAAAATCACTTATTGTATCGTATACACTGAAATATTGAAATTCGTGCCAATGTACATTTTGACAGACTGAAAGCTATCCGTACGTCACAGTGGCTAAGCATATGGTGAACAGTTTTATTTTACCATTAGACTGTTACATTAAGGAGGGGTAGGATAAAGGCGACACATTTTCATAACATGGCATTACTCAACTGTATCCCCGCATTCTTAATAACACTTGGGACCAATGTCACCTGTCAAAATTCTCCCAACTAACAAACATTACATAAACCTGTCAAGTTTCTCCTGTACATCATGAGGTCCCATAAAATAAACTTATTTGTTTATATTGAAAATGGCTTCCATCAAACTGTTTCAGTTTCTCACGATCATATCATTATAAACTATACCATTAGGATAACTAATAACAAAAGCAATAACTTGCTACTGTTTATATGGTTTCATACAGACTTTATGGCGTATCATCATATTCAATGGCTTTCAGTATATCCATTTTCTGACATCATATACCAGTAAATTCACTTCTTGGTTATTGAAAAAAGAACCTGAAAAGCTGTATATCATCATGTAAGGCGCACCCCTCTATAAACCTGAATTATCTGGAAAAACAGTGCGCCTAATCTGCCAGTGTATACGTAAACTCATTTTGTCAAATTTGAAACTGATTCATACACCTGATCCTTCTGATCTTTTCTTGATTTATACCCCATCCCCATTGTTCAAACCCCCAACCTCTGGGTCTGCAGTCACCCTCAGTATAGACAGGACATCAGTTTCAAGATTCCAGGAGATAAGACAAGTCACCAACCACATCTTTAACATCTCCACTGTTCAGTTAAAGGCATATAAACCAGCAGTTTCCTACACTTGTAGTGGGTTTATATACATAGGCTTTATATAATTTTGGTACAAGGTGTTAGGTGAATGGTTGGTTGACCAGGTTTAAACAAGGTAACATTTCTATTATAACTATTACAGAATGTACATGTTAACACAGGATATGATGGTGCTCAGTTTAAATCTCCCACTTGAACCTTTTTCATTACTGATTACACATTGTAAATGTTAACACAGGACAGGGTGGTGCTCATAGTTATTCTACCACTTAAACCTTTCTCATTACTGATTACTGGATGTAATGGTAACACAGGACAGTAAATTTCTACCACTTGAACCTTTCTCATTAATGATTACAGGATGTAATATGTTAACACAGGACAGTAAATTTCTACCACTTGAACCTTTCTCATTACTGATTACAGGATGTAATATGTTAACACAGGACAGTAAATTTCTACCACTTGAACCTTTCTCATTACTGATTACAGGATGTAATATGTTAACACAGGAAAGTAATTTTTACCATTTGAACCTTTCTCATTACTGTTTACACACTGTAAATGTTAACACAGAACAGGGTGGTGCCCAGAGTTAATTTCTTCCACATGAACCTTTCTTGTTCCATATGCAAATATTTAAGCCCTACTTTTAACAATCAGTATAAAAAATCTTTTTTGAGTAACCCTTTCCCTCATATAGACTCATTTTGATGCACTCAATAGGTACCACATAAAGCCTGATCTTCAGAAAACCACAGTTAAACCTTACTAAATTTAATTACAAAATCCTCATGTCCAGACCACTGAGGAGCAGCGAACAGCATAAAACCTGATCAGCCTGCGAGTTACTCGCAGGCTGATCTGGTTTTATGTTGTTCGCATAGGTCTTTTCATGGTTTCCTCTATGAGGGAAAGGGTTAAGTCAGCTCCTCACGAACAGTCTCACAAATAAATCCATAAGTTCTTGTATGTAAAATAGGTCATTATCAGATCATGATACCTCATGAATATGCAAATTATCCCCTAGATATGCATATTAGCTATAAGGAAAATATTAATTGATAACCAAAAGCAATTATACCACACTGACATATAAATTAACTGTTTAACCAATAAAAGAGACAGAAAGCATGCAGACAATATTCTTTTAGGAGGATGAAAAAAAAGAACACAAAAAATCACTAGGGATAAAATACCCTGCCCCTGCTGGCAACAAACATACCTATGTTTTTTTCAACTTAAGCAATCAACTCTAAAGTGGTAATTATAAACAAATAATTGCCTTACAACCAATATGCAACAAATAAAGCTTTTACAACAATATGAGGTCATCTAAAAGCAAATTTAACGTCTGCAATAAAAAAAAAAAAATTCAAAAAAAAAATTCAAAGAAAATAGGTTCATGCAGCTCACCAAACATTCTGAGGGTTTCATACACACAACATAGGGAGGGCACAATGAACTTCCAAAACATGTAAGCATTTTAAGACAATTTTCCACCTGAATTTGATATTACATTGCAGCAATTATACTTCATATTTTTCATTTTCATAACATTTTGTTTCTTATATGGGTCATTAAAAGTAGCAACATAAAAAGGCCTTTCTTCCTTTTAGTTTTACATGAATGTTTTTTATGAGAGGCTAAGATGTTCAGTTCAAAAATACAAATGGAAAAACAAAATTTATGTACTGAGTCTATGATTAACATACACATACAATTCTGTTAATTTTCCTAATTTACAATTGCTTCAACAACATATTGTTCATATGGAAACGTCTAGCTCATTTCAATTGGGAGAAAATTTTCTCTAGTGCACAAATTTGAAATTTTACCCGCCCCCCAAATCACTAAAAATCATTAGACAAGAAGCCAATTTCCATAACTCTTCTGAATGGGGAGAGTGTAAGCAAAAAGATTTCTGTCACATTTTTCTTTTAAGAGATTTTCGTCACTTTTTCTTTAACTCTGATATACTGGAAGTTCATTGGCTATCTCCGTGGGTAAAGCGTTGTTAATGGTTACAAACCAGAACAGCTGGAGGAGTCCCTATGATCTCGGAGGTCACGTGACATGTGCGGGGGTAGTTGTGTCGGGTATGGGGGGATTCCCAGCTGTGCATACGAGCTGCTCCCTGTGAAATCATGTTGACTATGGAAGTTATTCATAGTTAATGGGTTTTGCCCTATTGGTATATTAGAGTGCTTGGATGTAGTTTGACCCTGGTGATGTGTAGAAAACTGCTGCTGCTGTTGATGATGATGATGTTGATGCTGCTGCTGTTCATTATATTCCTGTTTTTCTTTGTTCTCCCACAGTCGACTTAATTTGTTATATGTGCTAACTATACATGCACAATCATTTTTGGATGCGACTGCAAAATACAGAACCAAGGGATAATCAAACCTGCCTCCCTGTGTGACCAAGACGGCCAAACCAGGGTCAAAATAAAACAAGCAAACACAATAAATAAAATGATAAAAACATGCTTCAAGGGCTGCTTTATAGGAAGTATGGATTCCTATAAAATTTGTCTTGATTTCAATATGGAAGAAAATCAATACAATGTAATGCTTAAATGGATATAAGCTGTTATTAAGCCCAATCCAATGTAATATGTCATTTTGCAAAGTGTGAACCAATGTGATTCGGCAAAGTCCCATCCAATGTAATATGTCATTTTGCAAAGTCCTGATTAATATAATTCTGCCCAGTCCCATTCAATGTTATTATGTAATTCTGCACAACCAATGCAAAGTAACATTTTTCAAAGTCAAACCCATTTTAAACATTTTCCAATCCTAAAACATATGTGAAAACATATTCACTATCCCTATCAATTTTAACATGTTTTGGTTTTTGTAATCTTCCCTATTTTTGACTTATGTAAAAATTATTTTCTCTAATAAATGTTCAAAAACATTCTTAAAACAAACAAAAAAACCCTCCCCTAACAGCTGTAGCAATCTGCAAAGAATCACTTTAGAGAAATTTGAATCTACCCCCATTCCTGTAGACAACCAGAATCACTCGTGCCAGAAAATTCCTTTCTATTAACCCTTTCCATCATAGAGGAAACCATGAAAAGACCTATGCGAACAACATAAAACCAGATCAGCCTGCGAGTAACTCGCAGGCTGATCAGGTTTTATGCTGTTCGCTGCTCCTCAGTGGTCTGGAAATGAGGACTTCATAATTAAATTTGGTAAGGTTTAAGTGTAGTTTCCTGCAGATCAGGCTTTATGTGGTACCTACTGATTGAGTCAAAATGAGTCTATATGAGGGAGTGGGTTAAAGAATACAACCTCTTTTGAAGCCATGGAGAAATGAAAATATATAAATAAAATTAAAAATGTAAATACATGTGATATATGTTTTCAGAGTCCAATAAGACAGAAAAAAAATGGTAACACAGTCTAAGGTAACAACAAGTTTAGATTTCAAACTTAATTACAGGGTTTTAATTGCACTGCTATGTATCACCTAGGAAAGAAAACTTAACTTCTTCATGTAATAACTTGAATCCTTACTCCAAGTTTGATTTAAGCAACTTCATCAAGACCTGTCACAGTCACCATGACAAATGCCCCCAAAGGAAATCACAGCCATTAAAACCTGGGTCATACAGGACCATCTTCTCTTTCAAACTAATTGTGGCCTTGACCTTTTAAGGCTAAGACATGGACATTGCATATGCCATTGATCTGGAAACCCATTTGTGCCAAGTTATTTTAAAATTGTTTTATTTAAAACAACATTAAGAGCACGGTCACGGAAAAAAGTGCCCCTTTTCAACCTCTGACCTGTGATTGTGACCTTGACCTTTGAGCTACAGACCTAGGTTTTGCGCACGACACATTGTCTTCTCAAAAAAAAAAAAAAAAAAAAATTGCGGCAATTTATTTCAAAGTCCATCCATGCATAAATGGAGTTAAGAGACCGGATACGACAAAATGATCCCCCTTTGACCTCATATTGTGACCCTGACCTTTGAAATACAAACCCTGGTCTTCACTTTGACATATTGTCTCAATGTGGTGAACATTTCTACCAAGTTACTTTAAAATCCACTCATGCATGAAGGAATTACAGAGTGGACACAAAGCGGGACAGAAAGAGGGATGGACAGACAGTGCGATTACTACATGCCTCCCAAAATCTTTTGGGGGGCATAAAAAACGCACACCTAGGATATAATAAGCGAAGGACTTCTGGGAAAATAGCAAATACCAACATGACTGAGATATGGTCATAAATAATTGAATTAAGTCTGATTAAGGCTAATTATCACAGTCAGAAATATCTGATCATATATCACAAGTATTATCAAAACTAAGGCAAAAACCAAAATAAAAATAATATGATTTTTCTTTTTAACCCTTTCCCTCATATAGACTCATTTTGACGCACTCAATAGGTACCACATAAAGCCTGATCTGCAGAAAACCACAGTTAAACCTTACCAAATTTATTATAAAATCCTCATTTCCAGACCACTGAGGAGCAGCGAACAGCATAAAACCTGATCAGCCTGCGAGTAACTCACAGGCTGATCTGGTTTTATCTGTTCGCATAGGTCTTTTCATAGTTTCCTCTATGAGGGAAAGGGTTAAATAATTCATATCCTAGGATTTTAATAACCAGCATCAAAAAGCAAATCAAGCATTTCAATAAACATAAAAATAAAAAAAAAATGATTTCAAATGTGCAAAACCTTTTGGCTTGGCCCCCTGTGGGGAGCAACCTTCACACCAGGTCTCCTGTAAGCAATGCTAGCAACATATACTGCACAACACCCACTAATGTAACTTATCTCATTCAAAGAGTGTTGTATCTGGACTATGTTGCTGCTTCATAAACTTTCAAAAATAATTATATAGATATATTGTGGAAGCAACAACTCAGGTGTTCAGTGCAAAGCTACAGCTATATATACATAAAAAGAAACAGTTGCAATTGTTTTACACCAGGCCCTAACAATAGTATTGAGAAAAGCAAGCTTCTCTTTACGACCAGGTTGGCCTGCATGAACCTGCAAACTTTAAATTATTGTGAAATTAAACCCAAACCATGAAAGACTGATGTTATTTGTCCAATAGTCTGACCATGAACTGCTCATATTGCCATGAAAAAACAATTGCATACTGGAACACAAACTGTAACTGATTCAGAGACAACCCAAGTTATTTACACTCAAAATATTGAAATTTTCTTAATGCATCATGAAGCATTTGATGACCTAAAAAGTTATAAAACCTGGTTTTTTTTTTCTTTAAATAAGCACTTTAATTTGACACAGTTTCTGCTTGAGTGAGTAAATAAGTTTCAAACCAGTCTCACATGAAGTTTTGTTGACATTTCTATTTTTATCATTTTTTTCTTGAGCAATTCGATGGTTTTTAGTCCAAATACAACTGAACAAGGATTTAATACAGTGTAGTGTAGATCCATTATAACACGCTCCATTATAATACAAAATCCAATATAACGGTCCAACATATTAAGTGTGCTATACCTTAATCAATTTAAAATACATTTTCATCAAGACATGAATAAGTCTAATCAAATGCGGTATCCAAACCATGATCCCAAACAGAAATATAATGGAGCTGTATTATAGAATATGGTATAAAACAATATCTAAACCTAACCCAAAATATAGTGTTATAATGGAGCAGCCTTTGTCATATAAATCAATAAGGAACAAATGACCTGCAGGACTTAATAACCAGTTTTAGACATTTTGGAAGTAAACAATAAAAGAAAAAAAAAAAAAAGTAATACTCCATTATCAAGGTGGCCCTGCACGATAACCTTAATTCAGAGTGACCCAAACATTGTCATGACTAGCGAAAACCTTAATCAGACTGAACCTATCTTTTTGTGACGCACTTCTACAAAGTGATCTTATCTCAATGACCTGTGTAGGTGTCACTGAAAACAGAGCACTATGAAATCTAAATTTGCAGGCTGGTTTGGTTTTGTACAGGTCACAGGCTATATTCCTAAATATTTCCATTACGGAAATGGTAAACTCACACACGATCTACTTACCTCCTGATCCGCTATGGACTGACCCAGCGCTGTTATTTCCTCCAAGCACGCTCCCTCCTCCGGGGAAATTTCCAACCCGGCTATCTGCGCCGTCGACAAAACTTCCGACAAAGCTCTGAGAGTCTGTGCTTGTGTAACTATACGGTGGGACGTAATTCAAGTTTTGTGGTAGGTAATTTGAACTGCTGTATGGGTATTGATTGTTCCACTGTGGAGGCGGGAGGGGCGCCAGCGTGTCGCGATCCGCCTCCGATACAGAGTCCACATCTTCCAAACTTAAGGCGGAGAAATCTGGAAATAGAAAACAAGTCAAACCTATATACACAACTCTTAGCTCTGGTCTGTAAAGAAATATCAGGCTAAAAGGCCATGAAGCACATGTTGAAAGGCATCTTGCACTATGCAGCCAACTCTGTTTTAAGCGACAAGCATTTCCATTCAGGCTTTTAGATTCAAAGAGCAATATTTCAGTTCATCATGGTACCTGTATTAGAGATAATTGTCACTTAAACAACAGTGTGGCTTCACTTTTATGCTATATTTGGGGTCCAACTCTAGGTAACAGTAAACTATACAGGGCTGCATTCCAACTTTCAGACATATGACCTTGAATAAAACAACAACAACAGACCTTAAAGACTCCAAATGACCTTTACACTAATCTTCATGATTCACAGGAACTTAAGAAGTGATCATTATACAGAAGAGGCTGGTAACCGTCTGAAAGCAAACGACTTTCATCATAAAATGCGATCTTCACACAAAAATTATTCAGGTAACATAATCTCATGACCTGCAACCAATCTTCAGACAATAATCAACTTTCAAACTGGCATATTTTGACCTTCAAATGACCATACCCTTTCAAATTGAGCACGCAATTTAAGTTTCAAATTTCATTCCAGACTTAACCATATGATTCTGGTCTCAATTAAGTCTACTATATTCCATATACCGAGTAGGGATCTTCTATCCTTTCCATCCAGTTGTGGCCACATTTAAAATCTGCTTCTATTTAGAGCTTGCAGCTTGCATTATTTGAAAGTCACTACTTTACCCAAATTATGCAAGCTGATTTACATAAAGTTACATGCAAACAAGGAACTATGGTTGTTAATGTCAAAAACAAAGGATTACAAATAGACACAATCATGGCTATTGCTGGCACGTAAGTGCATTTGGCCAGTATGTATTTCCTTCACTACTGTTATATGTTTTGTTGACATTTAATATTGCTGTGTCTGCCTAAAGGTAATTTCTTATGTTCCTATATCTGTGTATCCACACCCCACCTCCAAATATTAGCTGCTGGTTTACAGATTAGATCCATCATTTATGCTGTTGTGGTCAAAATCAAACTGTGCTGCATTGTAATAATATGACAACATACATTAATTAATGCCTTGGAACCTGCAATCAGGGGTCATACTTTTGAAATTAAGATCGTAACCACTTAGCAACAGTGCCCTTCTTAAAACAGAAATATTCATTTTTACTCAATAGGTGTTGTGGCTATCATCAGGTATAATAACAATGACAAAATATATGTTATTTTTGTAGGGGCATTAAAATATAAGAAAACCATAAATGTTGATAACCTCAGGTGTCACAGATAGAGTTTCCACAACAATGATAACAGTGTTTTGGATTAGTTTGCACATGGACTTCTCGACAGGACAGAATTTTCATGGATAGCTAAGATGACAGATTGCCCAGGGCGAGAGTAAATAAGGAAGATTGTGTCCAGATAAATTATCCCTCAATGACACGGACTTCTTCTTGTCCAATAAACCTGACACTTACAACAAAAGTTAACTGTTTTCATCTCAAATTTACCGCTATTAAACCTATGTCTTCCTGAATCACAAACAAGTTACAACATTTGAAAATATTCAAAAGTTGAATCAACATATTACAGAAATGCAAATGGTGATACAAATAATTCAGAAGTAATAAAACAGTATTTCAAGTTTATTGTACATGTTACTTTTAATGTAAGCTTCAATAAAAGTTGAAATTGCCCCCCTCCAACTTCCCTTTCTTTTTTTTCATACAAACAGCCTAGACCCATTCACCAATACCACTTTTACTTCATTACTATGTTTAACTGGCAAAGCTGGAAGAACAGAGAACACACCTTACAAGGTTTGTTCCTTTACATTTGAAACCTGTTGTATCTTACATATTGATGCAACTATCGATTTTCTGTACAATGAAAACCACACATACTTTCCTAGTTTTTTCCAGTGAATATCTGTAACCAAGTAAAATCCTACTGCTCCAAGCTGGAATCGAACTTGGGACCTTCAGTATGCAAATCAGACATTCTAGCATGTTGCCACAAAAGCTAGCTCTATGGCAAGATAGTACCAAGTGCCATTTTATACCTCTACTACATACACCCCCTCCTTTCAAAAATATGTCCTCAGATTCCTGGAGTATGAACGTCTGTAGGACTTTCTAAGGGTGCCATCCCTTCTACAACTGTGAGTTATTTTCATTGGGCACCTAATGTAACTAAGTAAAATCCTCCTGCACCAAGCTGGAATGAAACTTGGGACCTTCAGAATGCAAATCAGACACTCTAGCATGTCGCCTCAAAAGCTAGCACTATGGCAAGATAGTACAAATGCCATTTTATACCTCTACTACATATCCATTTAATTAGCTGGAAGTTGCTATATGATTGAAATACTATCGCAGCAACGGTAAACCCCAATACAACAACATATCCAAGACCTAATACAAGTGCCATTTTGTATCTCTTCTACACTTCTCCAATTACGAAAAGATTTTACCATTCACAATCATATAAGATGCTCACATACAAACCCATGTGTTCTTTTGAGTAAACCAGGTTAATTACTGATCACATGATATCCCAGTGCAGCTATTGGTTAATCAGATATTCTAATTTAAATAAATCAGTAAATATTCAGAAAGTTTATATTCTGTTAACAGCCTATTTAATGATTCTTATGACCTAAATTGTATACCATACTGTAAAACACACGACTAAGACTCCACTTTGATTAATGTGCATATCTATCTTAATACAAGAAACGGCCGACGATGACTTCAGCGCTTCTAATGTGAGTCCTCTTGTGTGACAACTTGGTACAGGTACTATCATACAACTAGTATAAACATAAATAAAAATTCTGACAGGAACTTTTGTACAACAATTTGTCTTTCATGAAAGTCCGGTCTCCAACAATTATGAGCTATAATTACTGTCCCACATAAAAAACATGTTTGTAATCATGCCTCCTTTTTGACACCCCCAAAAAATGATGTACTACAAAGGGCCCATAGAAAACAAGGGTAACTGGGCATGAACATGCACCTTGGGAACTGGATCTCATTTATGCTTGTTGAATGGTGAGGTTTTTCTTTTCTTGTGTGGTCTTTTTTATGGTCGAATGAAAATTGCATGAATGATAAGATAAATACTTTGATGGTGAAATTAATATTTCTTTCACAAACTTATAACAAGAATGTTGACGGAAAAAGTGTGGAGGAAGACCCCCCCCCCACAAAGTTTTTGCTTTATGATGGTGGCCATGTTACAGTCAAAGAGAGAAGAGAGAGAGAGAAAAGGGGAAAAATAAGAAATGCATAAGGGCAAGGATAGATAGCATATGAGATCAAACAGATGAGAAATGGCAAGAAAATTGGAAAGCTGAGAAAAGGCACACAAAAAAAAAAAAGAAAAATTAAGAAACAGAGAGGGAAAGAGACCCACACAAAGGGCAACGTAGACAGAAGAAGATTGGGTAAGAAAGATATAAAGTGAGAATAGAGAGATGGCAATGGGCACATCAGCAAATGCGACAGTTGAGATACATAACTGTCACCTGACACCTCGTCAGGCTTGACAGTGACAAATTAGAGATGGCACATGTCTCGCGCCCGTCACCACAGAACAATACAGCCCTCTTTGTCTTCTCCTTAACTATCTACGTTCCCAAGGTGAGATCATTTGTCCCCTCCCATATTCATATAATATACCAGACTCAAATTCAACCAACAATACTTAAATTAAAACTAAATGTTATAAACTAATACTTAAAATATTAACCCTTTCCCTCATAGAGGACACCATGAAAAGACCTATGCGAACAGCATAAAACCAGATCAGCCTGCGAGTAACTCGCAGGCTGATCAGGTTTTATGCTGTTCGCTGCTCCTCAGTGGTCTGGAAATGAGGATTTTTTAATTAAATTAGGTAAGATTTAACTGTGGTTTTCTGCAGATCAGGCTTTATGTGGTACCTACTGAGTGCGTCAAAATGAGTCTATATGAGGGAAAGGGTTAAACAAGGGTGGTGGATTAGACATTCCATTTTTCTTGTACAACAAAATATTCGAGTACCTGTTTAAGTTCATATTTTCTTATAACTTATTGGACAATATTTGGTAATTTTTATTATAGAATATAAATAATGAAACATGTTCCTTAGCTTTTAAGTATTACTTAGCATTGTTTGAATTAGAACCAGATGAATGTTTCAGTCTCATTTTGTTTGACAATAATTCTTGGATCCTTTAGAGTATTTCCTAGAATGCTGATATCCTTATTCAAGCCAAGGAACCTAGATCTTTTGGAATACAGTATAGTTCATAGCATTTGATCCTTCTTTAAAATAGTTGTGCAAAATTTGAGGAAGGTAACTGCACATAGCTCAACATAGATGGCTGTATTTACACATAACCATCCTGCTTAAATTCTCTATATTTTTCTTCTTTGGCCAAATTTGTACCTACTTCAGGCCTACTTCTACCTAGTTTACCATAGCTAAGCTGAACTATGTCAACTTGGTTAAGTATGAGAGTAAACGCAAGATGTGACCAAGGCTTAACCCTTTCCCTCATAGAGGACACCATGAAAAGACCTATGCGAACAGCATAAAACCAGATCAGCCTGCGAGTAACTCGCAGGCTGATCAGGTTTTATGCTGTTCGCTGCTCCTCAGTGGTCTGGAAATGAGGATTTTGTTATTAAATTTGGTAAGGTTTAACTGTGGTTTTCTGCAGATCAGGCTTTATGTGATACCTATTGAGTGCGTCAAAATGAGTCTATATGAGGGAAAGGGTTAAGACCATTCAGTCCCACTACAATCTACAGTCTTGCTCACTAGTAAGTTCTCTCAAGAAAGCTGTTAGATTCTTGCAGCAAGTCCATAGCTTCTGAACATACTTCAATACAGACCCACCTAGTAACAACCCCATCTGTCTGATATCCTAAGCTTCCAAACCCCTTACCTCATGAGGGAAATAACCCTTTAAGGTAAAATCCCTGTAATGGTTCCGCTACATTTCGGACCTCATGGCCTTTCACGGAGATAACCAAGGGTGGATCCATTACAGGGACTTTACCTTAATACTGTAGAATCATTCATTTTCGTGGGGAACTAATTTTCGTTGATTTCGTGGATGACTTTTATCCATGAATATTTATCCCCACGTAAACGTTTATTTCATAGACCTCATGTTTTCTAGAACATGCTTCACTAATATATGTACCAACAAAATTGATTTAATCACAGATTCCACGAAATTTAATGTCAACGAAAATAAATGGTTTTACTGTATTACTCATTATGATGACCCTTCCCTCTACCACAGAAGACAAATCAAGGCAAGTCTTTCACCCAGGTGACAATAACGCCACTTTGACATCAACATGGTATATTTTACATGCATGGCCATCGCTTAACTAACAAGTTAACCTCAAATCTTCCTTGGTCATCAACTGACAATTTTGAGACTGTCAGCAAGACGAAACCCACGATGTGATTAGCGCTGGACACGACATATACTATCAGAAGACACGAACACTTGATACGATTAATGGAGAGAGATGTTTTGCTGCATCAGGCTTTACTGTTTTCCTCGTTATTTGTTACAAAACCATTTGTATCTATTTATAGCGTTATAAAGCATACAACTGTAAGGGCAAAAAATATCTTCTCGCTTTATACTTTTTCCAGCCTTCAATGTTACTGACATATAAATAGCATTATTTGTCATAAGTTTGTCCGGAGTTGTTTTTATTACTCTTAATTAATGCACACATCAGCATTTCTTTATTACTGATCCTGCTGAAAACAAAACACATGACTGTAGGTGATAAATATCCCTGTGACTATGCTATGTTGTAGTTTATATCACAAATTCTCATATGACTATTGTATTGTATGTCTTCTGTTGTCATAAAACAAATGCTATGGGTATCACATTTTCCTGTCACTCGATTCGTCTTCCAAACAAGTTCATGTCTATTTTTAGTAACAGTGACCTTGACTTCACTAACCCAAGACAGTGCCACATGTTAACTGCTCGAATTTCACTGACTTATGGTATTTAATGTTGCAGCAGACGGAATGTGATGCAATGTGACTGGATGCCTGTAATTCCGATACAGCCCTATAACAGCATTGCAGTTCAAATGTAACATTATAGCAGGGGTCCAAGATACCATGTTTAATTGGAGTACCTTATTGTACAGTGCAACTCCATTGTAAGACTAGTTCTGGGATCAAGTAAAATACTGTATTTGGTTGGTCCATGTTTTACAGTACAGATCATTATACCCATATATCTGGTGTCCAACAATATATACTACATAGTACCAGTATATTGGACCACATTATAGATCTTAAATTGGACCAATTTATTACTTATCCAACCTTGATATTATATTGGACCACAATGAAATTTATCCATCTTCTATCTTATATTGGACCATATTATAACTTATCCATCCCTGATATTATATTTGACCACATTGAAGCTTATCAAATCTCCTATCTTATATTGGACCACATAATAATAATTTTCATGAAATTGGTATAATGGAGTATGCCCTTCTCCCTCTCTTGTATATTGCAGCATGTGTGAACAGAACATCTAACACACTTGGGGTCAGGGACAGAGATATAAAGATTTGCACTGTACTTTTGTTTTTAAACATAAATGAGTGAAAGTATGTACTATCTTAAGGGGAGAATCAAACACATACACACCAGACACTGCTTTGTTACTTACAGCTAGAAATGTGTCCAAAGGAGACAGATGCCCCCTCCTGTCGCATATTCCAAAACAAAGGCCAACACCCAGCAGCACAAGTTATGTCTTAAGTAATATATTCATGAAGTCTGTAGGACAAATACTTTCAAAGGTACCTATGTCACAGTTTTGGGATGGACGGACGGACAAAGGCAAATCTATATGCCTCACTTTTTGGTGCGTCACAAGCATAAAATTCCATATTTTTCAAAAACAAAGGCCCATAACTCTGTCAACTTTAACGAAGGTTCCATAAAAATACCCAGGTGCACAAATTCATGTCCTGAACAATATATCCATTAAGTATCAAGTCTGTAGTACGAATACTTTCAGAGTTACTTGCATCACTAGCATAAAATTCCATATTTTTCAAAAACAAGGCCCATAACTCAGTAAACTTCAACGGAGGTTCGATAAAAACACCCAGGTGCGCAAGTTCATGTCCTGAATAATATATCCATGAACTATCAAGTCTATAGTACAAATACTTTTGGAGTTATGCGTATTACAAAGTTTTGGGATGGACGGACAAAGACAGATCTATATCCCCCCACCCATTTTTGGTGGGGGCATTAAAAGGTCTCCAATATTCCCAATTTTTATGTATCACACAATACATCTGACTCTTTTCCTACCATCTATCTGGTGAACATTCATCTTGCAACAAATTTCTTACTGTAGTATGAAGTTATTTTCTTTTAACAGGTATAACCATGCAAAAAAATAAAAATGTTATACGTCACACAGGAGATCTTTTCGTTGAATAAATCCCTGGTTAAAAAACTGTATTATCTAACTTACAACAGGTATACTGCATACTAATTAATAATGCAAAAAAATACATCATATGCTAAACTTAAAATCATCCTTGGATCAATACCTTTTTATCTTGCAAACACAACTGCTGAAATTTATCTTGAAAACAACTACTGAAATTTATCTTGCAAACACAACTGCTGAAATTTATCTTGCAAACACAACTGCTGAAATTTATCTTGCAAAATCTGTTCTGCTTATTTAACTGGCAACAAACTAATTAAAGTGGTTTTTTTTTTGGTAAAAAAATACGGAGAATAAAGACGGCATTCCCCCCTGTCTGGAATATATATATTTTCCCCCATTTTTTTTTCATTTTCCCCTCTCCATAATTATGAGTTTACATACCATACAGGGTGAATGGACTCACTGTTGTAGTTAACAGTTATATTTTTTAAACAAGAGGGCCAAGATGGCCCTGTGTCGCCCACCTGAGTAAGATGGCTGTGTTAGGCATAATGACAAAAAAATCTGGCATCTAAAGTGTTTTTCTAACATTTTGATCATACCTGAATTTACACTTAGCTGGGAATTCATGCAGTCATCATTCATATCAAGTTTAATGAACACTGGGACAAAAATGTAGGCCTCTAGAGTGTTCAGATTTTTTTTAATTTCCCTCCTTTTTCCCTATTTGCCCAGTTCTAATTCATCTGAGATTTGTGTAAAAAAGGTTAGTCTAAAACTGTGATCTCTTAAGCGTTCACAAGTTTTTTCTAAGATTTGACCTGGTGACCTAGTTTTTGACCCTAAGTGACCCAATTTCAAACTCATCCAAGATATCATGTAGACGAACATCCTGACCAAATTTCATGAAGACTGGGCCAAAACTGTTGCCTCTAGAGTGTTAACAAGGTTTTTCTAAGATTTTCTAAGATTTGACCTAGTGACCTAGTTTTTGACCCAACATGACCCAATTTCAAACTCATCTGACATAGCATAAAGACAAACATACTGGCAAAGTTTCACGAAGATTGAGCCAAAAATGTGGCCTCAAGCATGTTCACAAGATTTTTCTAAGATTTGACCTGGTGACCTAGTTTTTGACCCCACGTGACTCATTTTCAAACTCATCCAATATATCATTTAGACAAACATCCTGACCAAATCTATTGGGCTAAAACTGTGGCCTTTGGAGAGTTCACAAGGTTTTTCTAAGATTTGACCTTGTGACCTAGTTTTTGACCCAACATGACCCAATTTCAAACTCATCTGACATAGCATAAAGACAAACATACTGGCAAAGTTTCACGAAGATTGAGCCAAAACTGTGGCCTCTAGAGTGTTCACAAGGTTTTTTTAAGATTTGACCTGGTGACCTAGTTTTTGACCCCACATGACCCATTTTCGAACTCATCCGCCAAAACTGTGGCCTCTAGTGTGTTCACAAGCAATTGTTAACGACGGACGACGGACAAAAGGCGATCACAAAAGCTCACCCTGAGCACAAGTGCTCAGGTGAGCTAAAAACTGTGCAAACATGCAATATCATTGTTCTCATTATTCTTTTATGCAATAAAACCTCATTAAATAAGAGTTAACTACAACAAAATGCTAACATTATACAAAGTAGAAAAAATCCCCTATTAGCTCGTTCACACAATTTTCCCCCTCTCCTACGGGCCTTTCCCCACAAAGCAAAAAAACAAACACAGTAAATGATTCAATGATACCACACAATCTTTTAGAAACTACTCCAGAAACGTATCATTGATAACTTTACTGGGTAATCATCTTGAAACAAGCTGATCTTCAATTTATCCTTGAACAATTCTAAATTGTCTTGGGTAAGCTAATCTTACATACATCCTTCAGCAATGCCAAATTACCTTGCAGTAAACTATTCTGTCAATACATGTCACAGAATCCATACTGAAAACATTTGATTTCAGGTATCCATAACACAATGAATGTAAAAGACCTTTTAAATCTTAATAGAAGATAATAAATACCTCCAAGATATCAATAACTAATCAACAAGGGTCAGGACTGCCACAAAATACACCCATCACAGTATGGGGACTCTCAGAAATAGCTCAGAGAAACAAGCTATTTTCTCCTAAATCCCATTAGTTAATGAATGTTACTTATTAAAACAATCATGTTGAAACATTTCCATTAATTTGAAGGAAAATGTCTCTTTTGACTTATTCAAGTGTTCAAGGGCCATAACTTCTAAGTCATTCACGCGATAATGCTGAATATCGAACTCATTTGCTATTTTATGGCCATGCACATGTGTGGAAAGTTTGAAATGGATTGGTCTAACGGTATTGAAGTTAGAGCCCAGACAATCACAATTTCAAGTATTTTGTGTACGTCAAGGGCCATAACTTCTAAGTCATTCACGCGATAATGCTGGATATCAAACTCATCCGCGATATTATGGCCATGCACATGTGTGAAAAGTTTGAAAAATATTGGACTAACGGTATTGAAGTTAGAGCCCAGACAATCACAATTTCTAGTATTTTGTGTACGTCAAGGGCCATAACTTCTAAGTCATTCATGCGATAATGCTGGATATCGAACTCCTCCGTGATATTATGGCCATGCACATGTGTGGAAAGTTTGAAAAGGATTGGACTAACGGTATTGAAGTTAGAGCCCGGAAGGATTGGACTAACGGTATTGAAGTTAGAGCCCGGACAATCACAATTTCAAGTATTTTGTGTACGTCAAGGGCCATAACTTCTAAGTCATTCACGCGATAATGCTGGATATCGAACTCATCCGCGATATTATGGCCATGCACATGTGTGGAAAGTTTGAAAAGGATTGGACTAACGGTATTGAAGTTAGAGACCGGACAATCACAATTTCAAGTATTTTGTGTATGTCAAGGGCCATAACTTCTAAGTCATTCAGCGATAATGCTGGATATTGAACTCTCCGGATATTATGGCCATGCACATGTGTGGAAAGTTTGAAAAGGATTGGACTAACGGTATTGAAGTTAGAGCCCGGAAATCACAATTTCAAGAATTTTGTGTACGTCAAGGGCCATAACTTCTAAGTCATTCATGCGATAATGCTGGATATTGAACTCCTCCGTGATATTATGGCCATGCACATGTGTGGAAAGTTTGAAAAGGATTGGACTAACGGTATTGAAGTTAGAGCCCGGAAGGATTGGACTAACGGTATTGAAGTTAGAGCCCGGACAATCACAATTTCAAGTATTTTGTGTACGTCAAGGGCCATAACTTCTAAGTCATTCACGCGATAATGCTGGATATCGAACTCATCCGCGATATTATGGCCATGCACATATGTGGAAAGTTTGAAAAGGATTGGACTAACGGTATTGAAGTGAGAGCCCGGACAATCACAATTTCAAGTATTTTGTGTACGTCAAGGGCCATAACTTCTAAGTCATTCACGCGATAATGCTGGATATCGAACTCATCCGAGATATTATGGCCATGCACATGTGTGGAAAGTTTGAAAAGGATTGGACTAACGGTATTGAAGTTAGAGTCCGGACAATCACAATTTCAAGTATTTTGTGTATGTCAAGGGCCATAACTTCTAAGTCATTCACGCGATAATGCTGGATATTGAACTCATCCGAGATATTATGGCCATGCACATGTGTGGAAAGTTTGAAAAGGATTGGACTAACGGTATTGAAGTTAGAGCCCGGACAATCACAATTTCAAGAATTTTGTGTACGTCAAGGGCCATAACTTCTAAGTCATTCATGCGATAATGCTGGATATTGAACTCCTCCGTGATATTATGGCCATGCACATGTGTGGAAAGTTTGAAAAGGATTGGACTAACGGTATTGAAGTTAGAGCCCGGAAGGATTGGACTAACGGTATTGAAGTTAGAGCCCGGACAATCACAATTTCAAGTATTTTGTGTACGTCAAGGGCCATAACTTCTAAGTCATTCACGCGATAATGCTGGATATCGAACTCATCCGCGATATTATGGCCATGCACATATGTGGAAAGTTTGAAAAGGATTGGACTAACGGTATTGAAGTGAGAGCCCGGACAATCACAATTTCAAGTATTTTGTGTACGTCAAGGGCCATAACTTCTAAGTCATTCACGCGATAATGCTGGATATCGAACTCATCCGAGATATTATGGCCATGCACATGTGTGGAAAGTTTGAAAAGGATTGGACTTACGGTATTGAAGTTAGAGTCCGGACAATCACAATTTCAAGTATTTTGTGTATGTCAAGGGCCATAACTTCTAAGTCATTCACGCGATAATGCTGGATATCGAACTCATCCGAGATATTATGGCCATGCACATGTGTGGAAAGTTTGGAAAGGATTGGGCAAACGGTATTGAAGTTAGAGCCTGGACAAAAATTTAAGTATTTTGTGTACGTCAAGGTTCACGCGATAATGCTGGATATCGAACTCATCCGAGATATTATGGCCATGCACATGTGTGGAAAGTTTGGAAAGGATTGGGCAAACGGTATTGAAGTTAGAGCCTGGACAACAAATGTTCAACGCCCACCCACCCGCCTGCATGCCCGCCGTGAGTGTTCACATAATACGCCCCATCTTAAGATGGGCATATAAAAACCAGGTGAAACATGACAATGAATGGAACTGGAACAACCAGGAACTTAAAAAATTATAAGTTTTCCGTCTAAAAACAATAAAAAAAACTTTGTTTTGGACTACACGGTCACCATGACGGGTATTTACAGGTGGAGTTAGTCTGAGGATACAGATACACCTGGGTAGAACCTCAGACTGTCTGCAAGTCAACTAGGCTTCCTTACATATAAATTTCAAGCAATTTGACCAGAACTCATCCAATGCAGGGAGAGGCAGACATCCATTCCATATAAAGAACAAAGCAGAAAGTGCATCATAAATTCAGAATGCTATTAACATACTTATAGATATATTTAATTAGACATAACGTCACTGAAACTACCACATCACTTTAAAAGTAACATTTTATATTACTTTTAGTAGCTAATAAAACTCAAGGATTGTTCAAGCTTGTATAAATGATAAATCAAATCTGTCTAAAAAAATAATTAAAATTTGTTTTACATATGAAAACATTAATTCCTTATGTTAATTGGACCTTTTTGCATAGAAAATTACCAAGTGTTAAAGTACACACTGATATAAAAAGCTGACAGGAACTTGATACATATTTAGTCTGGACTTTATAAACACTCTGCGCATTTCAGATTGAGGAAAATAACAGAGCATTGATTGTGTTCCATTATAATATCATTCTGTTAGTACATTCTGATGAATTTCTAAACATCCACCTATATTTTTCGTAATTTCATAGAGATTGGGTTATGCATTTTATTCAAACTAAATTATTTATTTCAAACAATGTATTAGTTAAAATGTGGCACATTATTAAAGGTGTACAAACACATTTGATTGTTGAAATATTGGTAGTAGAAGAATCACCATAAAATAAGACACACTGTGTTAAAAATTGACACAACTTAGTGCACAGTATAACTGGCATTTTTTAATGACAGCCATATATCTCAAATTATTCAACCAAATGTACCTTTGTATGAAACTTGCGGTTGAAGTCTCCTCACAGTCCATGCAAAGTTTGTTGAGCAAGTATTAGTAGAACTATGCGCTTCAGGCAAACTGCAGCATGCAGCTTGCACAAGACAGTGCACCATGTCATGTTGCCAGATGCATGCCATCAAGAAACAAACTTCCAAATGTGCAAACGGTGCGTGACTTTTTATTTTTAGGGTGATTCTTCTACAAACAACTTTTCAAGCATCAATTGTGCGTGTACATCTTAGATATTGTACCACATTATCACAAATGACCCAATTTCTGAGAAATTATGAAAAATCTAGGTGGACATTAAGAAATTCCTCCGACTTTTTTACACAGTTTACCCATGGACCACAAATCATCCCTTTGCTTATGTTTGTGGCCCATTAACCACAAAGAGCATTGAGACTCCAGGGTAGAAATACTGGCCTATTGCAAGTCCGCTGGAAGGTTTCCTCCAATACAAAAAATTTAGTGACCAACCCGGGGACCTGAGCCCTGTGTTGGCGGCTAAAGAGATATTAAGTTAGTAACTAAAACCATTCTGCCAAGGGGGCCCCTTCAAAATAAGACATATACAATAAATTCTGAAAAATAGATCTACATAATAATTTTTTTTTTTTTTTTTTTAAATTTAAAAAAGACCTTGGAAATTTGACCAGCATGAAATACATCTAATGAATATCTATACCTCATACTGATCCACAATCAGCTAAAAATCTGGCTAAACAATTAGTTAGGATGTATTTTATTATGATATATATAAGATGAATCATGAGTAACACAGCCATGAGAAATGTTAGAAATAAATAAATGGAAAGTAATGTGAAAACTAACATATTAATAATATACGATGACAGTAAGTTGCCTTGTTTATACATTGTAAATCTGATATCTTGATTTATAACTCAAAACTGAATGTGCTATAAGCATAAAATACTCTATTTAAAGCATCTCATTGTTGAGGCAAAAAAAATATCTGGTTAGGAGTATCGGTCTGTTGGGGTTTTAGGCCCATCAATAGAATTTCAGTCAAGAAGAATTGTAACTGAAGAATCCTAATGCAGACAAGAAATGTTGAAAATTACACAAAAATCAAAATTTCCTTGATTTTTAAGCTATGAACCTTAGTCATGTGACTGCACACAGTTCTCATCCTGATCAACTATACCAAGTAATTTTAAAATAACAAAGTTGAGATCTTGATAAAGAAGTGTGATGACAGACATCACCAAACTTAAAACTACGTTTTCCACTGATAAAGCTAGATTTATATATCAATTATTTGCTTCTAATAATTTCAGCAGCATCTTCTCAGGCATCTTTGGGCACCCATATCTTATGTTCTATACCCTTCATTTACCAGCAATAAAATTATTTTTTGAACTGCATTCTGATTAGTTTAAACTTATCAAATCATAAAATGACAAATGAAATGGCTGTATTAAAGACAACTGACCGTAACAAAAATTTAAGTATTCAGTGACTGATGACGCAATGAAAAGTATTCAATGAAGTATGGGTTTCCAATGATGGCTCTGAGGTAAAGGGAGATAACTCTAAAGACTATGGTTAACTGGCAAAGAAGTTGTGGTGATTACATGGGTGGGTGGGGGGATGATGATGATGGGTTTCTATGACAACATGATATTACGTACCTGGATACACCAAACCACCTGAAACATGAAATCA
Organism: Solen grandis; assembly: GCA_021229015.1. NCBI lineage: Eukaryota > Metazoa > Mollusca > Bivalvia > Adapedonta > Solenidae > Solen > Solen grandis. The sequence continues at coordinate 61,102,654 of CM037786.1, read as the reverse complement.
TGGCAGGGATGAATTACTATGGCAATGGGAGAGGTAAAAGGATGACAAATATATGTGGGAAATTTGATCACATGACAAAAGGAATAATGATAAAGCAATGAAGCTTATTGGGAGTAATTATTAACTCCCTACAAAGATGATGATAAATGTATTATGGAATAGTATATAACTAAAATAATTAAAAACCTCATCAGCAAGGAAGCAAAAAAAAAAAAAATCACTTTTTTCCTTTAACTGACCATCTTTATTTAATAATGATTTTTCCCCCCCCCCTAAAGACGATTGCGACAGTTTCTATTATTACACACAAGTAATTTTTACACTATTTACAAACTAGTTTTCATTTGAATAAAACGTTAGATGACGGAATAGTCAAAATTAAAAATAAAGATGGGTGTTATATTTGGAAAGATTTCAGTACTGTTACTAACTGCAAAGTTTGAACCGTGTTTGGATAAAAATTGCCGTGATTTTCTACTGTACTGCACAAATTTTTCTCGATGACTGTCAGCACAACTGTCATTATGCACTTGAAAGTTAACTGTTTAAACTGATTAAGAAAAACAGAATCTGCAGCGTATATGTGCTATTCTTAACCCTTTCCCTCATATATACTCATTTTGACACCCTCAATAGGTATCACATAAAGCCTAATCTGCAGAAAACCACAGTTAAACCTTACCAAATTTAATTACAAAATCCTCATTTCCAGACCACTGAGGAGCAGCGAACAGCATAAAACCTGATCAGCCTGCATGTTACTCACAGGCTGATCTGGTCTTATGCTGTTCGCATAGGTCTTTTCATGGTGTCCTCTATGAGGGAAAGGGTTAAGTGAAATGTACACAGGATTCAGTAATAGGTGTACATGCCTATACATATTTATATGAACTCATAAGTTAACTTTCCCCTGAGTAAATTCCCCATCCATGAATTTAAAATGCATTTTCTTAAAAAATAAGCCTTGTGACCAATTTATTTTCAGCTTTATCTTATAGATAAGTACTTAAAAAGTATTCTTTGAAAAAATATGAAAAATCTGAATGTTTGAACATAAGAAATGAATTTCAAAACAAATACTGTTAGAGTGTACTTTTTCAAAATAAAGGTTTGTTTTAGCCATTAATAAGGGTATTTAGTAACAGATGGATACTTAGTAAGTCCTATATTAAATTTGTTTTATTTAATTTGATGCTTCACCAATGCTACTACATGTAATAAATTGTGATTGAAGAAAAATAAAAGGACTTAATTTCATAGTGAAATTTCATTCTAAACCACTGCTATATAGAGTATACTAATAAAAACACTCATTTTTTTCTAAGGCTGGGGAAACCCTGTTTTTATTTCATATTTTAGTAGACCAGGTAATGTATTATCCATATACAAAGAATCAAGAAATTTTGAATGTTTTGAAAAAATGATGAAACTATTGTGATAATCTTTAATAGGCTTTTGCAACTTTTTCATTTTTTATTTTTTTAAAGGGAGCTATGAGCAAGATCCAATTATGTGTTACAGAATGGACATGAATTGTTTGAAGGTAAAACATAGGGTGTGTGACTAAATATTGGCAATATCAGTGTGTTCGTACACTGATTGTATGGTTACGGGGTAAAAAAGTGGGTCAAAACCTAGGTCTCAGTGCATATGTTTTTTGTTTTTTTGTTGTTGTTTTTTTATATGGGACAAGAGTGCATTAATAGTAGCATGTCGGTCAAGTAAAGACTTGCCATAATGCTTGGTTGCTAATAAGTAGAGAGAGGAAATCAGATCAGATATGTAAAGGGAGGAAATAAGTACAGATTTGTAAAGGGAGGAAATAAGTACAGATTTGTTAAGAGAGATAATAAGTACAGATTTATAAAGAGAGGAAAGATGAACACATTTGTAAAATGAGGAAATAAGTAGATAAGTAAAACAAGGGAAATTAGTACTGATTTGTAAAGAGAGGAAATAAGTACACATTTGTAAAGAGAGGAAATAAGTACAGATTTGTAAAGGGAGGAAATAAGTACAGATTTGTAAAGGGAGGAAATAAGTACAGATTTATTAAGAGAGGAAATAAGTACAGATTTGTAAAGGGAGGAAATAAGTACAGATTTGTAAAGGGAGGAAATAAGTACAGATTTGTAAAGAGAGGAAAGAAAAACACATTTGTAAAATGAGGAAATAAGTAGATTAGTAAACAAGAGGGCCAAGATGGCCCTTGGTCGCTCACCTGTGAAAGATGATTGCTTAAGAAATAAAGATGCTTGAGTGTAAAAGTGAAATCTGGCTTTTTTTATGGTGAAATGGGCATAACTCCTAAATTTACAAGTCAATATCAGTTATAATTGAACCCGATTGTGAGATTATGGGCATAAACATTGTCTTAAAGTTTAAAAATGATTGTTAAAAAAATGAAGTTGGCAGAGAATAAACAAAGTGAAATTTTGCATTTTTTTGTATTAAAAGGGGCATAACTCCTGACCTAAATGACCCATCTCAGCCAAATAACAATCGAGACATTACATTAACAATGTCATAAAGTTTGAAGATGATTGCTAAAAAAAGGAAGATGCTAGAGTGTAAACAACGTGAAATATGGCTTTTTTTATATTAAAAGGGGCATAACTCCTAAACCTAATTGACGGATCTCAGCCATAATCGAACTCAATCGAGACCTTATGGTCATAAGCATTGTCATAAAGTTTGAAGATGATTGCTCAAAAGATGAAGATGCCAGAGTGTAAACAAAGTGATTTCAGGCATTTTTTAATCATCATTAATTGAACTCAATCGAGACCTTATGGTCATAAATATTGTAATAAAGTTTGAAGATGATTGCTCAAAAGATGAAGATGCTAGAGTGTACAGACCGTAATCCGTTCAAGTACACCAAATCTGCGTTCCGTTTGCGTTTGAACATCGTTTCATTTGCGTTTGCAAATCGTTTCATTTGCGTTTATCGTTTACGTTTCTAAACGATAAACGCTGGATATAAACGCTGAATGCATCTATAAACGATTACAAACGCATTTGCATTTCAACTTCGTTTATTTTCGAACCGTTCTCCGTTTGCGTTCACCGTTCACCGTTTGCATTCACCGTTTGCATCGTTTTTCGTTTACCGTTTACACAAACGCATCATCTCTGACACTGCTTTCTGCACGTATCGGACCCAAACCATTTCGGAACCTAGACTAATGTGACCCTAGTGAAATCGTACCCCTGGACCTATCTGTCTATACATTCTAAACGCTGGAAGTAACTTAAACAATTAAGTCACAAAAAAAGTATTAGTGGCTATAATTTGAATTATTAAAATCAAATTTATTTTTCTAATTTGTTAGAGGGAAATCGGTGAAGTGTAAGAAAAACATTCTGGAAATAATTTTACGAAAAATCTGTGAAGTTGTTGCAACCTCTAGAAAGACAAAACAATGGCGGGTACTAGCAGGCAGTATAGGTCTTTGGGATTACTTAGCCATTTCCGAGTATCCTGCTTGCCGAGATTCTTTAAATTAAAACCTGTTGTCGGTATTTTTTGTAATAGTTCATCCTGCGTAAGTGATGTTGACAAAATAAATGTCATCGGTTGAAAGTAGTCTTGAACGGTTATTATATTTTTTTTGAATTCACATTGCGACAAAATCGAGAGAAAAAACGTAACACAGTCAAGGTAAAATTGACAATCATCATAATACGTCATCCACTAAAGGCATGTTTTTTATTGGCTATTGCAAATAAACTAGGCGAATGATTGGACAATCGGTTCTATGTCATTGTGTGTGATAAGTTCCAGACTGTAAACAAATTTGATTACACGCTGTCATATCAGTTTACACAACAGGTGCCATAAACGGCACGCGTAGGGTTCAGCGATTTTCCAAAGTTACAGTGCGATATAAAATCTTTTTCCCCCTCCACAAAAATAAAAATGGAACTAGCGTGCGATCTTAATACAATACAATTTCATTAACGTAGTGCACAAAGTGTGTACGTGACAATTGGCATGTACAAAATGAGGACCTATATAACCTGCTAACTAATCAAGCGAGAAAAACTGAAGTATTAATTGTATTACATATTAATATTAGATAGACCAACAAAAGATTCAAATCACTTTCAGACATCAAATTAAAATTAAAATTTTCAACAATAAAGCTAAGACAAAGACGTAATAAGTACGTCTAAGAACATAAGAAGATGAAAAGAAATATTGCCGACGTTTGGGGAATATCGCAACTTCTTGGCAATTTTGATAAAGGAAAAACGCCAAGTCATCCGTAATCCAACCTACAGTGCATAAAGGTCATCGTTGATCGGGGAAGCTGTGGGGGCTGTTATTATTGCCGATAAGATAGTGTATGAAGGCGTGTCGCTATGGAATTATGACATGTCGGCGAGATTAAGGCATGTCGGCAATATGCCTTCGCGTTTGAAGGCATGTCGGGCCCGACATGCGTTATTGGCCTGGCGGAAACCCTGTTAGATAAAATACACTGCAATCTTTTACAACCATAATATAAACTAAACTAAGACTTATATATATTGGAAGTCACGATAAAAACATCGTATGCATATAACCATAACAATACCGGGTGACCCTTCTTAACGCTTGCTTTTTTTACGTGCAATAACACGGAAAAAATACGCTTAATGTGATATTATTGGTAATCTGAATACAACAAATGCTTTGGCCATTTACAGCATCATTTATTAAATATGACCAAGACATATAGAAGGTTGCACGAGTTTGTCGTGCTTATATACTGCAGCTATTAAAACTGCCTACTCGGCTGAATAAAATTATTGAACCAGACTTCAGAAAGCCGTTAGTAACATAACTGAATGTTAATTTGCATCTCGTGTATGCATCGTACTAAATATTTATACAGTCTTCGTAACTACTGTAACTTGTGGTAAACTAGAATTCACCTTTTTGCCTAATGTTTATTAGAAATTCTGTCACGAATGGTTACTTTGATAGGCTATATTATAATTTGCTTAATTCAATATTCAAAACTAGTTCATCTAAATAAAGTTTTTTCTTCGCTGTTTTTATTTACTCATTATTCTGTGTTATTTTTGTTTCCTTATGAAACATAACAGCAACTACTTCAATTGTGTCGTATGCAGATATTTCTAAAGATCTACATTTGTACGGTGATGGATATTTTGATGACATTATATCTGCTGACACAATTCAATATTCAGTAGTTATCAAAACACATAACGATCCATAGGACAACACAGGAAATGATTGCATAATGTTACATAACATAGTGCACCCTACTGTGGTGTCACAGTATGCCATCTTTGTTTTTTGTCACCATTCGCCAATCAAGACACACAGCAGCCGGACGAACCCCCTCCCCCCCATGAACCGGATATGAGCGAGGCAATTTAATTATTTTACAGGATAGACATAATGCATCCCATGATGTTTTACAATAGGACAAAACACCCCCATGTATATATACTTTTTCTTAATGAAAACATATTTTACACTGCTTTTTTTAAAGATGGAATTCCTTATAATACCAAATTTGACAAGGTAAGACACCCCTGAGGTGGTGTTTGTACATATTGTACGACAGGTTATTAAATCAAAATAGTTGTATAAGGATTTGTTTGTGATTTTGGTGAAATTTCTAGAAGGAAATTTTTGATCAATACAAGATATTAAAACGTAAATAAAAAACACTTTAAAGCATGATAAGTTTTTAGCATGTCACTTTTTAGCAAGACTGATAACATTTGTTTTAAATTGTCCAATGTATGCAGATACATGGTACACGTAGACACTTTATTTCAAGGTATTATGGTAAATGTATAGCTTTACTGCAAACAGATAACAAACCACTGGGATTTTGTTTAAAAAACATTAAATCAAGAGGAATTGTATTCTTTAATTTAGAAAGTTATTCTGATAGGCAGTTCATTAGTTAAATTTTTCTTCTTCGTTTTGTAGGCATGTACGTTTATCAATGTAATCAACTACCAAGACATTGTAAAACAATTTAGGTCTACTATATATCAATAGTCATCTTCACATGAGCATTTCTTTTTTATATAACAGGTGTTTATCCCGGTGTTTATAACTGAAATTTGTCCGACTCGTATAAATAATGGGGTGGCAGATATTCACGTCATAAACATATTGCATTGTGTCACTTGTGTGTAACAATATATTTAGACTTAAATGATACAATTTTCCGTTGTTGAAATTTATCGAGAACGTATTTAGAGAAAAAAAAACAACAACATGATTAATGGATAAAAAAAATTAATAAAATATTACAACAACCACGTGTAACAAACAAGCTCTCTTAATTTATCGGCTAATATTGTACATGTAGTCAATTTGGGGAATCTTCGGCAATTTCATACATACAAGCTGCCGGATGTTGTCATAATGACTAATCAGCCTATCACACTAACTTAGACAATTATCTTCTCAAAGTGTCACAATACCCGTTCGCCAATACACTGACTGGTCTAGTCGCCGTTAATAAACGCTTATACAAACACGTGAATAGAGAACCAATTCTAGGCCGCTTTTATGTTTATTACATAAACAAAAATAAATCTTATGACGGGGGAAAGAAAAAATCCCTTTTTACTTTATTGTAAACATTTAAAACATTTTTTTACAATTGTATCACTCATTTATTTAACAAAAAAAAATGCTTTTGGCATAAATGAATGCACTATTGATGTGTTTTTTTTTTTCGTTAAAATATAATTGCACTGTCAACATAACCACGATAAAGTTAGAGAATATCCGAATCACTTTGTTTTGTTTTTGTCGTTTCGTTTGCGTTCCGTTCGTGTTTCGTTTGCGTTTGAATAGCGTTTCGTTTACGTTCGTTTGGTGTACTTGAACGGATTACGGTCTGTAAACAACGTGTAATCTGGCATTTTTTTATATTAAAAGGGGCTTAACTCCTGACCTAATATGATTCAGTCATAATCAACTCAATCGAGACTTATGGTCATAACATTGCCATAAAGTTTGAAGAGATTGCTCAAAAGATGAAGATGCTAGAGTGTAAACAATGTGAAATATGGCATTTTTTGAATATTAAAAGGGGCATAACTCCTGACCTAATTGATGAATTTCAGTCATAATCGAACTCAATCGAGACCTTATGGTCATAAACATTGCCATAAAGTTTGAAGAGGATTGCTCAAAAATGAAGATGCTAGATGAAAAATTGAAATTGGCTTTTTTGATTTAAAAGGGGCATAACTCCTGACCTAATGTCGATATCAGCCATAATCGAACTTGGCCGGATTTTATGGTTATAAACATTGATATAAAGTTTGAAGATAATTGCTCATGAAATGAAGATGCTAGAGTGCAAAAAATGTGAAATCTGGCTTTTTTGAATTTTAAAAGGGGCATAACTCCTGACCTAATGTTCCGATATCAGCCATAATCGAACTTGGCCGAGATTTTATGGTCATAAACATTGTTTTAAAGTTTGAAGATAATTGCTCATAAAATGAAGATGCTAGAGTGCAAACGAACAAATTGTGGACGACGGACGGACGGACATTCATCAATCCTAAAAGCTCATCCTGAGCACACATGCTCAGGTGAGCTAAAAAAGGAAAATAAGTACTGATTTGTAAAGAGAGGAAATAAGTACACATTTGTAATGAGAGAAAATAAGTACAGCTTTGCAAAAGAGTGAAAAAGTTTTTTTTTTGTTTTGTTCTTTTTTAAATATGATTTTTTTTTGTGTTTTAAAGAGCTTAAAGAATCCTCATCTGTCATATCCCAAAATGAATACACACCCAATACACAGTATACTTAATACAAAGCCAATACACAAAGCACTTACATATTTGTACACCTGGGTCAACTCTGGGTTGTTACATTAAAAAAAGATTGGCAATTCATCACCGGGGGAGTAAGTTTGACCTGACAACCTACTATATGACAAGTTATGCCATCTGTACTTCATCATGGGCTTGGAGAACTAGGACGGATACTAATAAAAGCGTTTTATAGTAACTGACAAACCAAAACACTGCCTGTTTAGCATCTGACAGCAACCTGTCTCAGGGATCGTGACCTAAAGGATGCTTCATTACTTTCTTGTCAACCTGGATTAAGTACACAGTCTTCACTGACCAAACAAATCAACCAGAGAGAGAAAGGCGAGATGGGGGAAGTTATGAATGCAATAGAAAAAGAAAAAGGGAGAGATGTTTACGTTTTTTATTGGGTTCTAAGTTCCAGTGGCAGTCAAACAATATGTTGGTTTTCCAGAGGGAAATAATACAGTAAACCATTAAATTCACTCTTTTTTCAGTATTTCGGCAAAAATATGAGCAATAACAATATGGTGACTGTATAAACATCCTTCACGTAGTTGCTAAAAAATTCATGTTTTTTTTTCTCAGTGACAGTAGTTCAGCCATTTTGAGATGACAGATGAGAGCATGAAAAGAGTGAGAAAGAAGGGAAGGAGCAAAAGAGAATGGAAGAGAGAGAGAGAGGAGAAGGGGGTGTAGAGAGTAAGATGGAATGAAAAGAAAGAGCACTGAAACTGTATTTTCAATGGAATTTTGTTTGAATCCAGGTAGGGACTTCGGATTTTTCATGTGAGGAGCTGCTGGCTTGCGGTAGGTCGGTGGTTCTACCTGGGTACCTCTGTGTACTCGGGGTCTTCCTCCACCCGTAATTAGCTGGACATCGCTATATGATTGAAATACTATCACAGCGACGATAAACCCCAATGCAGCAACAACAACAATGGTATTGTCTTCCTTTTCCTTCTCAATAATAAGACAACCGGATTATTCAGACAGTGTGGCCACAGTCCCAAAGACAGATCCAACTATTGAGGTTTTATTGTATTTTGGGAAATCACCCTGAATTATTTTGCTTGTAACTTCATTACCACGACCAAACTTCAGTCCAACCTGAGTGACAATTTAAATTAAATCATTCAAAACTTATATATTGTACTTCAGAAACAAGTTTACTTTTAAACTTGTAATATTGCTGTCCACTCAATTAGGTTGGACTAGTACTTGGCACCTGAAGAGGTCCTGAAAAATTTCTAACCTCAAATGTACATACCTAATTATAATAAGTTCAGGAGCAATTACATTTAACAAGAAGGAACATTTTAGAATATGGGGCAAAGACAATTAATCTACAAAAGCCTGACATTATTAATTGATTGCCAGAAGCCTGACAGCAAGAAACCCCAGCAGTTGCAAGCTGTTAATTTTCTAAGTTCAGTTAAAATTAGAGACAAGCAAAACTCGTCTTTTTTTTTTTTTTAAAAAGTGAAGAAAAAAAAAAAGATTAAAAATTTCTTCATCAAATACGAGATAACTTTTTGAAAAATTTAATTATGACATGCCTATATGCATGAGTTGCTCTTTTAGGAAAGAAGGATGGCTTTATAAATTTCTTTGGTTAGAAATGTTAGTCCTATATAGAAACAGACCCATGGAATGTATTTATCAATTAATTAAGTGAAATAGCTGGACAGCTATATGCCAAGGGGGAGAATAACGTTAATACTTGATGGAGAGAAAGCAAGAGTATATATATATATGTATATGTGCGTACTAGAGAGATAGACAAAGATAATTATTTAAATTTTCGAAGTCTGCTGCATAGATGTAGGAGGAATGATGTTTTAGAGAGAGAGAGAGAGAGAGAGAGAGAGAGAGAGATACTGAATGGAAAGAGGAATGTAGTTTAGTGTATGAGAGTGAGTGTGTTTTTATTTAAAAGAAACGTATTGTTTGATGTGAAAGAAAGGGGAAGATATATTAAGAAATAGATGGAAAGGGACCAGAAAGGAGAAGTGTCTTGTATTAATTGTGTGTTGTTTGTTGGGTTTAACGTCCCACCGACAGTATTTCAGTCATTTGGAGGCGATGTCTACTTGAGACAGATATAGTGCTGCCACACTGTAGTATCACGCCAAAGACATGTGGCATAATACCACACCAAGTCACATTAACCTGACACCAGGCCAACCAGTCCTGAAACTCCCCTTATATGTTGAGCGCCAAGCAAGGGAGCTATACAATTGCCATTTTTTACGACTTTGATATGTTGCGGCCGGGGATCAAACCCACGACCTCCCAATTCCAGGGCAGACGCTCTAACCACTTGGCCACTGGAACCGGTACAATTGTGTGTTGATCCATATGATGGATGAATTTGAGTGAAATGAAATGACCTCGTCTAAAGAGGACATATATTACTGCCTCAAAGACATATCAAACCCCTAATCCTAACTCTTTATATAAGACAGACAGATGAGATGGTATGTTTTTTCATGTCAAATAAATAGCAACACGTGCAAGAAAAAAAAAAGTTTTAATACATTATCACAAGAAACGAAACTGAAGAAATATCTTTACTGAGGAAACTTTTTGCACAGCATGCCTCGTTAAGCAGAAGTGCAGAATGATTACTTTTTTGCAAATTGCAAGGTGCTAAGTTCAGAGGGCCGGGTTGCAGTGTTCATAAAGCAGGATTTAAGATATGGAAAAAAATGCATTCCTTGCAAAGTATGAATTAAGGCATTTTTAATTACCTTCAAGCTACAAAAAATATAAATTAAACGAATGTAAAGTTACTGATGTTTTGAAGCTACAAAAATCTAACATATATAATGGACCTTTCCAATGTTTACAGATATATGTAAATTACATAATCAGATTAGCCAATTGCTATACAGGGATATCATGTGATCAATAAAATGAAGAATACGTTTTTTGTTTTTTCTCTCTGATACTGTTTGCGAGCAGATGATCTAGACAAGAAAAGAAAATAAATCCTTCACCATTGTATAAGGCTAGGCTTAAATTTTTGCTGCAAAAAACTGGGAAGGTCCATTGACTAGGTAACCAGTAATAAAGGGGATACCATTATGCCAACATTACTAGGAAATAACATCACAAAGGATCAATATTAAAACTACTAAGAGAATCCACTCACCTCCGGACAAATCTCCGAATACATAGTAGCACTGTTCAGAGAAGGTTATTTTGTTCACTGTGTGTCGAATAAAACCGGACTTTAATAAATTACATGCGTATTTCCTGGCATCCCGTCTATCAGCGAAACCTTCCACATGGGTGAATAACCACTCTACCAGATCAGATCCTGTGAAGAAGAACAAAAACATGAACATATAAATTAGAGCTGTAAATGATGTCAATTTGCACCTAGGATTTTGATTGTTTGACATTTTAAAAGCTTATATTGGTAATTTATATGCATGGCTTTGATGGAATTGATGGCTATTATGGGGCATATACCTGAAATCATGGAAGTGAAATGACTTGACTATTTGAGTTTACCATTGTTTCAACAGTATTTCAGTCATATAGCAATATCCAGCTAATTACAGGTGGAGGAAGACCCCGAATGCAAGGAGGCATCAGGGTAGAACCACCGACCTACCATAAGCCAGCTGGAAGGCTTCCTAACATGAACAAGAGGGCCAAGATGGCCCTGTGTCGCTCACCTGAGTAAGATGGCTGTGTTAGGCATAATGACAAAAAATCTGGCATCTAAAAGTGTTTTTCTAACATTTAAATAAGTGACCTACATATTGATCCTACCTGAATTTGCACTCAACTGGGAATTCATGCAGTCATCATTCATATTAAGTTTAATGAAGACTGGGACAAAAATGTAGGCCTCTAGAGTGTTCACAAGGCTTTTCTTAGATTTGACCTGGTGAACTAGTTTTTGACCTCATGTGACTCATTTTCAAACTCATCCAATATATCTATTAGAAAAACATCCTGACCAAATCTATTGAAGATTGGGCTAAAACTGTGGCCTCTAGAGAGTTCACAAGGTTTTTCTTAGATTTGACCTGGTGACCTAGTTTTTGATCCCACATGACCCAATTTCAAACTCATGCAAGATATCATGTAGACAAACACCTCCAAAATTTAACCAAAACTGTGGCCTTAGGGTGTTCAGGTTTTTAATTTCCGGTAGTTTTTGACCCCATTACCCATTTCGAACTCATCCAGATATCATGTAGACAAACACCCTGACCATTTTTCATGAAGATTGGGCTAAAACTGTGGCCTCTAGAGTGTTCGCATGGTTTTTCTAAGATTTTCCCTGGTGACCTAGTTTTTGACCCCATGTGACCCAATTTCGAACTCATCCGAGATATCATGTAGACAAACATCCTGATTAAGTTTGATGAAGATTGGGCCATAACTGTGGCCTGTATAGTGTTCACAAGGTTTTTCTAAGATTTGACCTGGTGACCTAGTTTTTGACCCCACATGACCCAATTTCGAACTCATCCGAGATATCATGTAGACAAACATCCTGACAAGTTTCATGAGTTGGGCCAAACTGTGGCCTCTAGAGTGTTCACAAGGTTTTTCTAAGATTTGACCTGGTGACCTAGTTTTTGACCCCACATGACCAATTCGAACTCATCTGAGATATCATGTAGACAAACATCCTGACTAAGTTTCATGAAGATTGGGCCAAATTAGTGGCCTGTAGAGTGTTCACAAGGTTTTTCAAGGATTTGACCTAGTGACCTATTTTTGACCCCACATGACCCAATTTCGAACTCATCCGAGATATCATGTAGACAAACATCCTGAAAAGTTTATGAAGATTGGGCCAAATTTGTGGCCTCTAGAGTGTTCACAAGGTTTTTCAAGGATTTGACCTAGTGACCTACTTTTTGACCCCACATGACCCAATTTCGAACTCATCCGAGATATCATGTAGACAAACATCCTGATTAAGTTTGATGAAGATTGGGCCAAATTTGTGGCCTCTAGAGTGTTCACAAGTTTTTCTAAGATTGACCTAGTGACTAGTTTTGACCCCACATGACCAATTCGAACTCATCGAGATATCATGTAGACAACATCCGACCAAGTTTCATGAGATGGGCCAAAAACTGTGGCCTCTAGAGTGTTCACAAGCAATTGTTGACGACGGACGACGCACGACGGACAAAAGGCGATCACAAAAGCTCACCCGAGCACAAGTGCTCAGGTGAGCTAAAAATCTGAATGACCCTGCCGGGGGAAGTGAAATAAACAGAGGGAATAGAGCATATCTGAGAGGGACTGACAGTACGAACTACTGGAGTGTTCTGCACTGCTAATTATCTCCCAGGTTTACTGTGGCACAAGTAACAAAGGCTCTGGTGTTTCAGGACACACACAGCCTGGGAATTGTGCATCATGTTTAACGCCAGTCTAGGAAACTCTCTTAGAAAAATATATAGGTGCTCAGGTGACAATTTTTTTAAGGTATACAACCCATAATAGCCTTATTCCATATCTTGTCGCCGGATGGTAATATTTCCATACAACTTTTGTCACTTTGAAGACACCCAAAAATAAAAATGTTTCACTATAGATTTTTTAAGTTTAAATACATGTGGGGGAGATAATCTGCATTTAAGTTAACATTGAAGCCTATGGGAAATATACAATTTCTGTGAATATGAAAAGCTGAATTTGATTTTTGAGATAAAACTCACGGTAGAAATATGCATTAAATGTTTCTGTTTTAATTTCACGAGAAAAATCAAAACTTCATCATAGAATAAACAGAGAAAGTCACTTTTTTTAGTTTTAAGGAGAGATAACTCATAACACGAAAATTATCAACGGGGAGGTAATAAAAGAACTTCCGTCTCATGTCAATTTGCCCCTAAGATTTCAATTGTTTGACATTTTAAAAGCTTATATTGTAAAGTTATATACATGGTTTTGATAGAATTGATGGCTATTATGGGGCGTAAACAGAGAAAATATAGCATATCTGAGAGGGACTGACAGTACAAACTACTGGAGTGTTCTGCACTGCTAATTATCTCCCAGGTTTACTGTGGCACAAGTAACAAAGGCTCTGGTGTTTCAGGACACACACAGCCTGGGAATTGTGCATCATGTTTAATGCCAGTCTAAGTAAATCTCAAAATAGGATGAATGCTAAGGTTAGACCAAATAATTGGGAAAGATGAGACCAAAATGAACAAATTCCTCAAGTATTTGACTAGAGCAAGTAATTTTCTGAATGCTTTGGTCCAGTAGTTAAGTTCATTTACAATGGGTCTAAAGGTTGTAAGTCCAACTCTTTGTTAGCAAGACTTCTTATGGCCACAGGCATAAAGTACTAGTCTAACCTAGGAACCATCAGAATGGACCAAACATATCTTGTAAATATAGGTTGTAACTTCCAAATTAACATAAAATCAGAAACAATCCCATATTCTTACAAGAAGAATGTGTCACCTGCTTAAAGGATTGTGATGGAAAAAGTGTGACACGACAAAGCGTGACAAGACACAGATAACAGAGATAAATCCCGACCCTACCTAAATTTTTTGAGACCGTTACCCGAAACACAGAATTTTTTTTTAGGCCTGGAGCAAAATGGGGGTACTGGCTACTTCATACTCACCTATAAAGGCATTAGGTATAGTTATTTTCAGCCACATCCGGTCACGGATCTCCAGCCCAGAATCCGGAGAAGCCATTGCCTTGACAACAGTGGCCATGTCAGTATTGGTGGTCAGATTCAGGTCATCAAACCCTGCAGAATAAACATGTGATTATACAAAGTGGCACATATAGAATAAGTCATTCAAAGGCTCAGTCAAAACATATGATAGGGCACTGTGTACTACTGAAAACTTTATTTCTTATAGGTGGTGTTTCAATGCGGTTTTTCACTAGTTGCATTTGCTAAATTGCAAAAGATTTCTGACGCGTAAGAGTTTATTGGTTCAAACAAAATGATTGCTACAGATAGTAATTTCGCAATATTCTTAACTTGCAAATTCTGCTTTCATGATACAAATTTTCCACTCCTTTCCTCTAAAAACCACAATCTTAAACCTTAAATATACACACTTAATAATTTGCAGTTAACATACCGCATAATGGTGTGTAAAAAAAGACTTATATAAATTTTTTTGCAGTTATGCTCAAAATTCAAGGACAAAAAAACCCCATTAATTTCAAGTGGCAAAACAGGAAAGTAAAAACCAATGTCTTCTTTCACTTTTTATTTTTTTCTTGAACCAAAAAAAGACAACATATCTAAATTCTCCCTCTTTGTGGTTGATGTCACAATCTTGGGGAGAAATATTGTGTAGCAAATTTGAAAACTAAATTTTCAAGAGAAGAAAAAAAGAACAACATTAAAGGTGCACAAGGAATTTAAGGTTCATCTACCTTTAAGATATACAAGAAAAGATGGAAATTTTTAAATGTCCATTTATCAATGCCTATGTCAGTTCTAACACCTTCACTACAAATATTAAGCTCTGATTGGCTGAATCAATTCAGCAGTTCTGCGTTCTGATTGGCTGGAGCAATACTGTAATAATGCTTAGTGTAAAACATGGGATAGACTTAGTGGGTTGCTTAGTCAAAGGGAGGTAAATTTCTAAAAAACTGGTTTATGGACAGGGCTAAGTTATCTGCTCCTAATTTCCTAACAAAAATACATTTCTCAGCATGCCTTTGATTTTTATAGATTCAATAATTTAACACTATAAATGTCACAATCAGGATAATGCCATGCTTTATAGAGTATTAAATATAACATTTAAGAGTATAATCTCCGTAATAGCATGGACATTTCAAAATTATGATTTTTTTTTGTTGCATTCATCCTACATATTGATATCAACATTCTCATAATATTCTCATGAATGGAAACAAAACATGATGAATCTATTTCCAGGAAAACCAGTCAAACAAGGAAGGGAATTGGTACAAAAGCAAAAGTTCTTATAAATTCAAGGGGTAATGTCATTGCCAAAACGAGTATATAAAAATGACACATTGTAATGGTAGCTACTATCTTGGGTGACTGATATCCCCGAGACAAATGCTTTTAAAAAAATATCCCCTTTTCTCACGTTAACTGCATTAGAATACATGGGCAAACAGAGATGGCCCTGATGTAATAGCTCCTTCAAGCTTTCTGATCTGTTTTTTTGTTTGTTCATTGGGTTTACTGTCCCACTGACAGAATTCCAGTCATTTGGAGACAATATCTACTTGAGACAGATATTGTGTTGCCAAACTGCAGTATCAAGCCATAGACATGTGGCATGATACTATAACCAGTCACATTATCCTGAAACTGGGCCATTCTGACCTGGAACTAAACTTATTATGCTGAGAGCCAAGTGCCAAGCAAGGGAGCTATAGCAGTACAAGTTTTATGACTATAATATGTCCCAGCCAGAGATTGAACCCATAAGCTCCTGATTCTGGGGTGGACGCTTCCACTCGGCCACAGGGTCCAGTTAAAATTCAATTGTACAATATACCTTTTAAAGTAAATCAATAATCATTAAGTCATGAATTTGTGCATGAATTTTCATAACGTAAAAGGATAAATATTACAGGATGGACGAAATTTTAGATGAGCAGACATATGATCACTGACTGCGATAGTAGCCGTCATAAGAAGAGAAAACGTGAAACAAAGACACGCGACTTACTCTCCGACTCAGGTATTGAACTAGATATTGACGAACTTGTAGAGGTCATATTGCTGAGTGAGGGACTAGGAACACCACGGTTGAGATACTCTTGTTTTAAAGCTGTTGTGTGGGCCACCCATGCCGAGGGGTCGATAGGTCGTACCGGTTCCTGGCGTGGCACTGTGAAGTAACCCTTGGGGTTTGGGTCCCAGCATTTGGCGACTACAAGTGTTATGGGCCTGGAATCAGAAGTACAAAGAATATGCCATTAACATTATTTGGTGCGTATTTTGGTGCTTGATAATAGTGATGTCAGAAAAATACAGCTTTCTAACCTGAGCCTACAATCATCAGTACTGAGTAGCTGATCAGGTCGCTAGCTTTGTGGCCTTTACTTCATTTAACATTTAAACTGAAATCATCCTTTAATTAAAAAAATTCTCAATCTGTATTACTTATTAATTTTGAATGTTTAACCTAGACTCATTTTGACGCCCTCAATAGGTATCACATAAAGCCTGATCTGCAGAAAACCACAGTTAAACCATACCAAATTTAATTACAAAATCCACATTTCCAGACCACTGAGGAGCAGCGAACAGCATAAAACCTGATCAGCCTGCGAGTTACTCGCAGGTTGATCTGGTTTTATCTTGTTCGCATAGGTCTTTTCAAGATGTCCTGTATGAGGGAAAGGGTTAAAGAAGCAAAAGATATTTCCTGTAAAACTGCTATGAAGTATGTATTTTAATTCTTTACTTTCAAGGTCATTTACCTGATGGAATAATTTTGAAAAATTGGAATAGATGCAGTTCTCAAACAAGTTGCTCACGACATACATCAGTATCATAAAACATATATAAAAACAACAGATTAAGGGTGACTTTTGTAAGAATGTGAAATGGTGTTTGCTATAATCCTTTGAGAAAACTGACAAATGATCTCATCTTGGTAAAAGCATGTTTTATTTAGCATCACTGCAAAAGTGTAACATGACCGTAATTTCATGTCAACTGATCTGTGATGCAAGTAGCTGATTGTTATAAAATCTAATCAACATGAACTACTTTGCCAACATTTATGTGTTTCTGTTAGCTAATTTGACATTAATGTTCTAGAAAGTTATCTGAGAGAACAGAACAACATCAAATTGCTTTTTTATTTAGCATCACTGCAAAAGTATAACATGACAAGGTACTCATGTCAACTGATCGATGATGCATACTCCTCAATTTCAGAAAGGCCAACATTTTTTTTTTTCAATAGAAATCCATCAAAGTTGAAAATGCTGGGTTGCAAAAACACATTTACATAGACAATCATGAAATATTTAACACACATGAAAATTTGAATTGTATTTCAATGTCAGACAAATGGATGAAACCTTGCCCAATCAGAACATCCAAACACTGGGCCCACAAGTCTTAAAAATCTCTTAATTGCTGATGCCAAGCAAGAAAGCTATACAAGCTCAGTTTTACATAACTTGTATATGAAGATCAAACCTAAGACAGAAGTTGTTTTTTTTGCCTTTCACCATGTGAAAATGAACTCCCTCTCAACATATGTTAAGGTTTCCTCACCCACTCCTCAAATATAATACTTCTGTCACCTCATATTTGGGTTTTCTCATCCCCTCCTCAAAAATATTTCTCTCACCTTATATTTGGGTTTTCTCATCCCCTCCTCAAAAATATTTCTCTCACCTTATATTTGGGTTTTCTCATCCCCTCCTCAAAATTTCTCTCACCTTATATTTGGGTTTTCTCATCCCCTCCTCAAAATATTTCTCTCACTTTATATTTGGGTTTTCTCATCCCCTCCTCAAAAATATTCTCACCTTATATTTGGGTTTTCTCATCCCCTCCTCAAATATTATATTTTTCTCAACCTCTCCTGAAATATAATATTACTCTCAACTCCTATTTGGGTTATCCTTATATTTCAGAGGGAATATTCATTCTGAAATAGTTTGAAAATACAGTCTGGATGTTGAAGCCCAGATACTCACCCAGGTTTCTGAACAGCCTCTCTCAGGGCCCGCACAGCATCGTCGTTACTCATATTCTCAAAGCTGACCCCGTTGACCTCCAGAATCATATCGCCGGTTCTATACGCCCATCCTGTGCCACTGCCCCACTGTAACATTAATACCAGCTATTAACTAAACTATTAATGTCTAATATCCTCTACTTTACAAATATTTTTTGCTTCATCCATTTTTTGATGTAAAATTAACATATTATTTCTGCATGAATAATTTTCTCTTAAATGTGCGTAATTAGATTTTATGTAAAATGTTTTTTTTGTTTTTTTTCTAAACCAGTACATGTCAATTACCTCAAAACAATATCGACCTTTGTTTAGAAATGGAGAAAAGTCATCATTTTTTATCTTTTCTTGTTTTTTGCATAAGTTATCTCCCTTGACCCACACAGCAAGTTCAGGGCTTACTCACCCCTTCATAATTGAGCCCACGTAGATGCCCCCATCTCCGCCTTTGTTGCTCTGCCCCACAATACTGATTCCGAGAAAATTTACTGTGTCTGAAAAACAAAAACAAATTTGTTTTAAAAGGACGTCAAGTATTTTAAGACAACTTTTAACGTGACAATGTGGTGCAGTCGTAGTGTTCAATCAATGACTATGGGTCTCAAAGTGACATGTTTGATCCCCGCCAGGGCAAGAACTGTTCAGAACCTTCTTTAGATCAACCGTAAGAAGAGATAAGCATGAAAGGGGTAGACAGAGATAATCTTGTCTGAAAATTATCATGAGAGAAAAATTTAATTTAATTTTTTGTCAAAAGGTGAAATTAAGACCATGTCCTATGAGAGATATAAGTGTATGAATGACTTGTTTACAATTTCAACATGAGAATGTTCTCTTACTTAGCCGAGTCCTTTAAGGATTTTTGCTAAAAAAGTATCTTGCATAATTAATAATTCTTGGAAAAAGGTATTAAACTTGTAAATACTTGTTTACCAATTAACATTCATGAAATAAATTTAACAAGAAATGATGGTAAAACTTATATGCTAGCCTCATGCCATAATATTTATATAGCTATGTTATATGTATGATGTTTGACTTCATAACGTGGGCATGTTACAAATTGGTCCAGGAACTTTTTTTGCTAAAATGATGAAACTAAATCTTCCCTGAAATAATGAATTTGAGATGATTTACGAAAGTGTATACAATTTTAAGTAAAGTAACATTGTCAGTGATATACAACAAAATGGTTTTAAGTGTTTCATGACCAGTTGAACCATGAAACTCAACACAATGTTTGTGAGAATTCAACTTAAAACCTCCTGACCTTGACCTTTGAGGTACATACCCCCGAATCAAAAGGAGTTTCCCATTACTTATAAGTAACAATGGTGTAATATTTGATACAAAACAGATACCTGGAGTTATCAGTTGGACAATGCTTCCTTAACACAATGTTAAAGAGAATTTAATCTATGACCTTGACCTTTGAGGTACAGATCCAAAAAATCAACAGGGATCTTTTACTAGTCATAAGCAACAACCATACCAAGTTTGAAATCTCAAGGTCAAATAGAACTAAGGTTATCACTCTGACAAGACTTTCATATAAAAATATGTGAACATGTGACCATGACCTTTGACATATTGACACCAAAATCAATAGAGTTCTTCTATTAGTCATAAGCAACAGTCATATTCAGTTTCAAACTTAAGGGTCAAATAGAACTCAGACAAGGTTTGGTCAACCGACAGGAAAACTGAGGACACATGTACTTACCCATATTAAGGGTTACTGTGATAATGTTGAGTGACATGGTCGAGTCTGTTATACTGGAAAATGACGAGGCCTGCAAACAAACAACAGCATTCATCATCCGAAGATTGAGGGCATTTTTACACATAAGAAAGACAGGATATGGTAATCTTTATCATTTTATAACCTAACAGTACATTAATCCTTAACCTGCTAATTTCTCAAATGGACTTAGCCGTTTTTTTTTTTTCCCTTTGAACTGTCCATTATCAATTTTAGGGATAACAAGATGAAAACTTGTAGTTGATCAGCCAACAGTAAAGAGCCAGGCCAGCTTGCACGGCTCTTTTATTGATGGCAAAGGTTAGCACTTACGGTTCCAGCAGGGAAAGGGTTAAGATGAAATTCATAATAAAATATGTTCAATATAAACACCCAGCCCAATGGCCTGAAAGTCTACTTTTCAAAGAAAGTAATAATCACATGAGGTTTACATCATTATGGGTTTATTTCAATTTTTGAAATTAACCATTGGATTAACCCTTTCCCTCATATAGACTCATTTTGACGCACTCAATAGGTACCACATAAAGCCTGATCTGCAGAAAACCACAGTTAAACCTTACCAAATTTAATTACAAAATCCTCATTTCCAGACCACTGAGGAGCAGCGAACAGCATAAAACCTGATCAGCCTGCTAGTTACTCTAGGTGTCCTCTATGTGGGAAAGGGTCTAAAGACTAATTTATTAGAATCTGACCACCGCAAAAAATGCAGAAGTAGTCCAGTGAAGTTCCTATTGTGAAATAAGGAAGATTTTTTTTCATTTGTCATTTAAAATGTGATTCTGTTTGTATGGATTTAATATTCTTGAGAAAATGTTTGTTTGAATGGAAGCTTTAAAATCCTTGTCTAATAAAATGTGCATGAATTATAAGAGGTCAAAGGATTTCTCTATAAATTAAAAACAGTTTATATAAACAGGGTCCTGCTTCACTAAATCTTGTACAAATGAAAGTCTTTGTAAGTGCGAGTTCATGGATTTCCTAGTTATGAAAAAGTACTGTTCTTGCTTTTTTTTTAGTTTATATAGTGCAATGGAATGAGTTGCATTTCTTAATGTTTTATTGTGCACATTAGAAATTGGTTGACACTATATAACTTAATATAAGTCAACATTCTTCAGGGCTCTCTCTCTGTTTTGGGGGAACATTACCTCTACCTTCAGGAGGGGGAATTTCCTCCTGTTGGGGGAATTTTAGGCAATTTTTGCTGTACATACTGCATCAATTATATTAGGCAAAAAAAAAAAGTTGCTTGTTTCTGCTACCCCGAACGACCCTCTTTTTTTTCCCGCCGACCCTAATCTTTTTTTTTCCCAAAATTTTGATAAAAGATTAAAATCTCTTCAACAGTCACCATTTCAGTTTGGGCATTTTTCGGTCCTTCCCGTAACTTAGCTGTAATTGTTCGACACTTAAGCATTCCCGCGATCCAGATAACACCAAAAATTGGCAAGGGATTCCTTCCGTCGGGACTCTTGATTTTTCAAGAGAAATTATTAAATGAAATCAATTGTTGTGCGACATAACATTTGTCAATACACATTGTAATCTTTCAAAAATTGAAACCGGAAATAAAAAGTTAATTGTGAAAGTAAAAGTTGATTTTGGGGGTCTGTTTATGAATACTGAAATGAATATCCTAATCGGCACAAATATTTGTAATACTTCAAATCTGGCATTTAACCTTGACACAATATCATTCTTTCATAATATTTGTAATTAATATTCAATTTAAATGCCTTTGGTGGTTTTCATAGCATGTGAAAAGCTATTTGAATATAACTTTGTTGATCGTAGAAAAAAGCATCAACTGATAACTATTGTTTACAGCAATAAAATGGTCTAACAGCTAATTAGTAATGTTTTAAAACATGAATGTTTGAAATGAAATACAGATTTTACAACATTATTTGAAATAAAGACTGACATACTTACAATTATATGATCGTAGTGAAGTGGGTGGGGTAATGTATTGAGACAAACTTGCATTACCATTCTATAAAAAGGGAGCGAGTCCAAACGTACCCAAACCAAAATGTACCCACTTCTTGAGGTCAAAATGTACCCAAGATTTTTTTTTCCTATTTATGATATTAATATCAATATTCTCAAACAATTTATTATTGATACTTTTAATTTTTGAATAAAACATTATTTTTATAATTTATGTATAAAACTTAATTTGAATTTAATACATGATTACCGGTACCTTTGATCTCTACAATTGTGTGTTTCGGCTTCTTGTCTTAATTGAATTATAAACAACTTTAATTGAATCAGATTACACCAATCAAGTATAACATGTTCACCCGTGGCATTTTATTAAGTGCTGATAGCATAAATAAAGGTGTGAAAGATGGCAACCTTTATTGCCAGGTGATTATGCTCTTCACACTTACATTGAATTCTTGTTTTCCCAGCTTCTAGTTCTGGTATAAGATAGTTTGAAAGAATGAAATATTTTTCTTTTTTTATTTTGATGTGTTTATCATTAAAACTTATGTTATGGAATACTTTTGATGGCATTCATGAAACAATGTAAAACAGATAACTTTAACTGATGAACATTACATTTAAACATATTAATTGTACTTTAAAAACACATTTTAGTCATAAAAATAATTTAACTTGGGCACATTATGACCAATTATGGGTACATTTTGACCAACATTTGGGTACGTTTTGACTCCATTTGGGTATGTTTTGGTAGTGGGTATTAAAAGTATTACAAACATCTATTTAATATAATATAAATTTAATTAAAGTTTAAAGAAGTGCACTTAAATATTGTTTTAAATATCGAACATCTTTCCTGAATTTTACTTAAATTAAATCTATTTAGGGACTTCTTATTTAAGCAGTATTCTGATTTGAAAAGCAGATACCCTGACAGGATTTCTGGCTGAAAACTAAGTGTTGAACCCTGAAAAGTTTTATTTCAAAAACAATCTGACATCACAAAAATACATAATTCTATACAAAGCAATTTTATTTCAATTTTATTTTCTAGCTTCATAATGTCTATAGTCAGGGATACAGATAAGATGCGTAATTACGCAAATAAAATAGATAAAAACCCGATTCTTTTAAAATTCTAGCGTGTCAAAAAGCAATTAAAAATTAGATTACACAAATATCCAAAATATTAAAGCGTACTGGTACGCAACATTTTGAAACCGAGTGATGTTTACAAATACTCGTATATGTTTGACTGGTTACTTGCGAATCCGCAAAATAGACTTCAAACGATTTCCGGTAATTTCCTACTTTGGGTTCCATTCAAGTAAAACATAAATCCAGTCTGTCTTATTTGTTCATCTGTTGCTTTTTTATTCGTTTGCTTCAAATATGGTTACACAAGGCAGGAAAAATTGTGTAAACGTTTAAAAAAACACTGAGCAGATACCTAGCACTGCAAACCAAACATCAGGCATTTGTGTCGCAATAATTGACGATCTGGAAGTTGAGATAGAGTCGATGGCATCCAATTCCATGTTAACCAGTAAATAATTTGTTTTAATTCAATAGTTAAAAGTGCTAAATCTTTGGATCAGGAAGATCAAATATGATTGAATGTTTTTTTTTTATTTAATTGTTGAGGAGCTAATGATAAATCCTGCATATGATAATTGCTAAATTGACATTGTTGCATACATGAACAGCAGGCGCATATACCAGTAAGAACATGTACTGTTATTTCAATTCCAAAATTAAGCTGAAGAAAAAAAAAAAAGCAATCAACTTAATTTTGATGGAGTAACCATATTTTCATTACTCAATTAAAATTGTGAAAACCCAATTCCTTGAAAAATTGATGAGTAAATACCCAATTGACCTCAAACCTTATCTGTAGCCCTGTATAGTTGAAATTGTTAACAACTGGAAGTTTCAACAATACATTA